>VWYI01014407.1:105771-121718 GCA_013399455.1 Anthoscopus minutus | reverse complement strand
AGTAACATTTATTTACTTGAATTCACAGTCAGAATTGAGGTATCATTCCAAAATCAGAGCAATATAGGAACTTGGGAACACAAAGGAAGAATCTTGTGCTGGTTTATTAATCCAAATAAAAGACTTGCAGCCCCTATCCCATGTTCAGATCAGAAAAGATTCTTGCAACCCTCCACTGACAGACTGAAAACATGCCTGCAAGAAGAGCAGCTAGTCGCTGGTTTTTAAAAACAATGCATGAATTCATAAAGCAAAAACAACTGCCCATTGGCACAAAAACTCCAAATGGCAAAGCACAGAACTTATTGAACACAAGTACCAGTAATTTCCTTCCTTAAGTGTATGGCAGACCAGCACATTGAGTGACCCAAAAAGAGCAATTCTTTGAATAAGTCACAGAGCAAGTCACTGGCTTCCAAAAGAGCATGAGCTCCAGTACTTTTGAATGTAGCTAAAACATACATGTACAAGCACAGCAACAGACCATCCTACAGGCACTTAGCACGTGCTACCTTGAGAACCCACCCTGCATGTGGTTTGAGTCAGTTCTTAACTGGTTTGTCCATAAATTTCAGACTTTCAGAAAACATCTGTAACATCCAAAAGCCTGCTTTGCTAGATCAGCAGAATGCATGCCAAACATATAAAAATAAATACACTGTGTTTACTATGCAATCTTACAATATTAAAGCAGATTAATATTTGCAAAACAGCATTAATAAGTTTTTTGTGATGTTCAGTTTTTACAAGTGCATAAAGAGGAAAGGGAACAGACCCAACAGTTCAAGGCAGAGCAAAAATACTCAGATCAGACAATACTATGTTTAGGTATAACCTCATTGTTTATTACATTAACCTCCATGTTTACATTTATAAATCGACTGATAACTGAATACTTACTTGCAGGAGTCAATGCACTGTCCTCTTCCTCTACCATTAACAGATTCAGAATACAGCAGGCATACCAGCATTCAGAGGTCAAGAGAGAAAAATCAAAGCAGGAAATGAAAGCCAAGTATCTTTAAATTTGGAATAGAAGAGAGTGATACAGCAGCCTTCGTAAGCACATAATTTGTTAACTAGCTACTTTTAAGTTCAGTGATCACAACAGAGCTTACTTTGGTCTTGAGAATATTTTCAGGCTCAAACACTGACTTTCTAACTACTGTTCATTATTCACTAATGTTAAGCATTTTAAAGAATTCCACACTACTTGCAAGTTAGGTATTACTCACATTTATACCAATCAGGTTACTCAGGACACTGCCTAGTCCAGCTCTGATCACCTCTGAGAATGGAGATTCTGTAGCCACTCTGAGTCCCTGTTCCGTGTTTCTCCATTCTCATTGTAAAGGATTTTCTCCTTCATCTATCTGAAATTTCCCTTGATGCAACTTACACCAGTTACCTCTCCTTATTTTGTGATCTGAAAAATAGCAGTCTCCATCTTCACTATAATCACCCAATATGGAAAGAAGTGCTTTAACACAAGTCATACACATCTATGGCATTTTTATCTTGATTGTACTCCTTTCAGCTGCCATGTGGAAATACTTCCCGCTGCCCAATGAAGTGCTAAAATCACTATCCCTGGAAGCAGTCACAAAACATGCAGATGCAGCTCTTAGGAACATGGTTTAATGGTGAACATGGCAGTGCTAGGTTAACAGTTGCAATCACTGATTTTGAGGTCTCTTCCACCCTAAATAATTTTATGATTCTACTTATTCATTAATTAAGAACTGCCTGTACTCTGTCTGAAACACAGGTGCCACTGACATTTGTCTTTTATTGAGCCAAATGGAAACACTGCTAGTTAGTGTTGCCACAGATACATGGACATTACATAAAAATTAGCTCTTAGAACTACAGCCACTCATCTGCGCCATTTTGGAAAAAACAGATGTGAAATTGAAGTTAACTTCAAAACACCACCAGTGATGAAATTAAGTCATGGAGGGCATGTGGAAAATGTGTGGCAAATTCACCACAGTTTAAGCTAGCTCTGCTTCTATTCCGAGATGAGGAAACATCAGCCATGCTTAGCAGACACCTCTGCTGAGATCATACACAGCTTTTTTCCTGTGCCAGAGCCCTGCTTGTAATTAAAACCAGAAGTCTCAAGCCTACACCACCTAGAACTGCATTAATTGGTAACTGATCTGGACTGTACCACCACAACCACAAGGGGAGAAAAATGAGACTCTGCCCCTCTAGACCCAAAAAAACTTGACAAAGCAGAAATTTGTGCACACAGGTAGCTAGCACTGCAGTGACAAGGCAGAGTAGGTAAGAGTAGACAATTTACAAGCCTGCAGTTTCCCTCACCACATGGGATTTTCCTTATGCAACATCTTATCTACAGCACAACCTGAAGCCACAATAATCCACACAAACCCGGAACTAAGTGCACCAGCCCCGGAGTTGCCTGCACAGGCATCCCTGTAACAGGTCACACCCATTCATTTCAAGAAGGCTGGCTGTGCCTGCAAATTCAAAACTTTCACCTCTTCACCAAGAACCTGGAGGGGAAAAAAGCCCACAGAAAAATCCATGTGACACCGGTAATAATTTTCCTCAATGAAGGACACAAACAGATTGGGAAAAACAACAATAAATACAAGCAATTTTGCAACTGAAGGAAATCACACTAGTTTAAAAGCTGGCTTGTCACTTATCAGGTAATAAAGGACAGCAGTGGATCTGTCAGCTAAGTGATGCCTGATCTGAGATGCCATCATATTCAAAATTCTACAGCCATCATCTGAGCCCTAATACTGTTATTCCAGTACACAGCAGCACTCCATCCACTTGGCTCCATAAAGTCCTAGTGTCCTGGCTTGAAACAGGCCCTCAGATCATGGGTCTGTCCTTACACCCAGGCAAATTTAGTACTGAACACAGAAAATCAAGTCGCTAACAGGACCATAAATGGATTCAAAGTAATAAAGAAAACTTTTGAGTTTTTACCAGTTGAGTCTTCTTAACACTAGCTTGAAATTCTTTCAAAAGTGAGTCTTTTGCCATTTCTAACTACCAAACTGGAAAACTGCAGTTAATTAGCAGTTAATCTGTACCTGATATCTTTCTTGACAAAAAAATAACATGTCATAAATAGCAGNATATCTTTCTTGACAAAAAAATAACATGTCATAAATAGCAGACAACTTCAACTGCAAGTTATCAAGAATTTTCATCACATTTTATAATAAAGTTCCTGCAACAGTGAAAAACAATATGGAATTGCTATCACATTTCAATTGACACAGAAAAAATACCCAAAAGTCAAGACCATCACTATTATTGAACACTGAAGAGCAAAGATACTTTGAAGAGATAAGAAAACAGCACTGAGAAAATATGCTAGGTAGCTCTCCTTATATCCAAAGCAGCCTTCTGGTATTTCTGTTTTAGAAGGAATTTTGACAGAGGAGATATTCATGCATAAACTAGTTGAAGAAAAATTAGTCTGGGAGGAAAAATGCAAAGAGAAAAATCTCTACCCATAGTTTAGGAATCCAATATCATTCCCAGTTAAGACAGAGTTCACAGAAAATAGCATAGATGAATAAACACCAATAGAACTTCTGGAAGTACACAGGATTTCTTTAACTCACTGCTGTCAGTTTCAATACAGGACTCATCAGAACACCACAGCAATTAACGCTGAAGGGAAACAACCAAAAGAATCAAATTTTAGCAAGCCTTAGGATTAAATAGCTTGCAGTGTAAGGCTTGGAATCACTCCTCGCAATAAACAAGAACTATGTGCGCATCGTGCAGAACTATGTTCAGAATATCTAGCTTGGGGGGAAAAAAGGATGAGTAGGGTCTTCCCTCACAGATCTACAGGCTACTGCAAATACAATCCTATTTGCAGAAACTAATTCACATCAAGAACTGAAAACCAACATCTATCCTGTCTTATAAAGGAACAGACCCATCTAATATAGGAAATAGCAGTATTTAACTTACTTCTCACCATATAGTTCAAGAAAACTTTCACAAATATGCTTCTTAGGTTGGTCCAAATGTGCTGAATTGTAAAACAAAACAAAAAAAAGCCCCAAAGCTAGATATATCCATCTATACAGTGATACAGGAGTTGCTTTTCCACAATATGGGATGATGAGAATTTTCCACTTCAATTTCTGGCAAGCTCCAGTATCTTAGGTGTCAATAGGATCCATTTCTAGATGTTCCCTTATGCACAGAGTTGATAATTTCAGCATTTCAGAAGCTACAGGGAAATTAAAAAACCTAAACCCACAACCAACACCACTACCCCCAAAAAACCAAAACAAACAACAATTAGAAAAAGCCAAAACAGCAACAACAAAAAAATCCACCCAAAACACAACATCAGCAGAACCTAGCAATCATCCCAAAACTTCCAGGATCAGATCTACAAACAGTTAAGGTGCAGGCCACTCTTCCAAGAAATAAAGGTAACTTGTAAATTGAAATGAGCACAAACATGAGACTTAGTGTTTGCCAAGTAATGCAAACATTCCTCAGTATTTTGTCACCATGAAGATGTTATGAGAAGAGAAACAAAGGCTGCATCTGAAGACAACAGTATTTTATGTACTGACCAGTATTTTATGGACAGACCAAGTTCAAAACTAGATATCTCTATCATTTCCCTGTGTACAGTCTCTTCAATTGTAGCACTGCAGACACTCTAGAAACTTTCCCATCATAGTCTTTTGGTGCTCAGACTCACCCTCAGAAGCCCAGACACCACATAAAGGCAGCTCCTAAAGTTCAGCATTACAAATATCCCCTTATGTGTAAATCTGCAAGATACACTGTGCATTCCTTTCTGCCTCCCTTTTCTGTTTCTGCACAGTGGAAAGTCTAGAGGACAGAGGCAACAAGAAATCTCAACCAACGCTGTCTCGCTGCCTACCCACAGGAAGGCAGGAAGCTTAAAAACTGAGCAAGGAGGAGCCTGAATGCCAAAAAAGCAATTCGCTATAGATTGGCCCTTTGCCTGAAAGACAGAAGGAGGAACACCCAGTGTCTGCACTGGCACAAGTTACATACCAGAAAACTGAAATTCAACCCATGCCAAGTTACACTTTGAAAAGCTAAATGTATGTAGGCCAGTGAAAACAAAATTAGATAGGAGTTCAGGGTAAGAAAATTAATAAAACAAGTTCAGTTTTGCATGAAAGTCAGCTTAGAAAGACAAACTGAAAGTGAAAGGGGGATTAGTAAATTTTTTCATGCCAAGAATCAGATGAAAATCAGTTGCTGAGCTGTTCAAGAGAGCATTGAAGAGAACCAACATCAAGCCATCTCTATTTGAATGATATCTTTCAAGTTTAAGTACTAATTATTCTGAACACAGCAAAGATGAAACTGCTGAATTACACTAGGCATTCCCACAGCCCTCAGATAATGTTACAATGTTACAATGGCCACTCCCTCTTCACCTTCAAAAGCTCGATTTATCATTTTAAATTATGTCTAAAAATAAGCAAATGAAGAGCAGCCTACACATATCTGTTTCTCTGAGTTTATAGTCACACAGCACTTGTGCTCAGGAGATGGCTAACTCCCAAGACCTATTAGGTTTCATGCAGCTCCCAAACTGCAGAACCTTCATGGTGCTTGTCCAAGTGACAAGGAAAGCAGAGAAAACATCAGCAATATTGCCATTCTACAACTGACACCATTAAAGATAGATTAAACAACCTTCTTAAAACTAACCATAAGTTTTAAATACCACTTTGCATTTCCAGAAGCGCATTTTAATGCTTCAAAGGCTTATTGAAAAGCTAAGTATCACTCAATTTTCCTCTCTCTTCACACCCTGCTCTACTATGTAACCAGTTTTTACACTGCATTTTCTGGTTAACATATTCATACAGCCCTTCTCAGAAAATGCTTGGTGAGAAAAGGTGTGAAGCAAAAGGGAGGGTATCTATGCAAGATACTCTTGAGCATAAGGAAGAGCACATAAGAGCAGTTAAATTGTTTAAATATGCATTGCAACATAGTGAAGTGCACGAGATCAAACTACTGCACAACAAAATGAATTCTTCTTCTTCTTTCTTGAGTGTGTGGTTTTTTCAGCTTTTTTGTTTCTTTATTTGAGGAAGATTTTTTCTGGGTTGTTTTTTTTCAGGACATAAAAAAAAACACTGCAAGTCTTCATCCTGAAGGATACCACTGTTTTCAGTCTTCCTTCACTCTTAAGGCAACTCCACCTCTGGCTAGATGCTGTCCTTCACACACCCAGTTAACACTAAATCATGCAGCTTTGGCATGCATTGATTCAAGTTACCTGTCTAGACACATCAAGTGAGTATTTACCTCAATGTAACTACCAGAATACTCCAAATAACTGAAAAGTCATTTATATAATATATACTCCTCATTACACTTACAATATACCACCTAGACACCACACAGCTGCCTAAAGTTACTGACCTTCCAACAAGATCTATCTCTCCATGAACCTTGTATTTCCATTCAGACATGGAAAAGCAACCCTCCACACACCCTAGGGAATGGAACGGGATTGAGTAAGGGAAGATTCAGACAGCTGCACTGCATGCTTCCTCTTGCTGCAGTTCAAAAGTTGATACAACCTTGCCCAAATCCAGAAGTCAGGATTACACTTGAAACAACATTTTTATACAAATGCTTTCTTCCAGGCCTATGGAAACAGGAGGAAACATGGGTGCTGTATTGCTGTAACTAACTGCAGCTATTTCTAAATCTAATGAAACAAGAGAACTATATCTAGTTGAATTGGACCACCCAGTTAATAGGGACAAGAACAGCAGCTCCGTATCATCACCACTAAGACAAACATTTAGCACTTCCAGCTCCCTGTTCCAAGTATTTCATAGAATGCAAACCACTCAACACTCCTGTCACATAGTCAAGGCTCCAGGTCTGCAGAACTAAATTCGGTGACACTGCATTTTAACAGTATTTATCTTCTCAGTGCACTACATACTCAGATGCTTTGGGTGGGTGATTGAAGCAAACAAACAAAAACAGAAATCACAAACCAAACAACCAAAAAATCCCCAAACAAGCCAACAACAACTTACACACAACACAACCACCTTGCCCCACACAGGCCATACTGTATCTCTTCTGATCACCTTTCACTCACTCAGGAAGAAAGGTTCAGAGTCTGCATTTGGTGCTATGAGTGTGAATGTTCAGACTGACTAAGAGAGAGCTCTAAAACACTTCTAATGGACTAAATCTCCTGTCTCATCCTCATGAGATGTTAATTAAGAATTAAACAAAGAAAAATCATCAAAATTACTCAAACTTCGAGTCACCAAAACAGATTTCTGTGAATCCCTATATTTGTTCTTTTCCTCCAGAAAAGTCAATGAAAGACATACTGGAACGTCACCTCTAGTATTAGAATGTAAAAAAACCAAAACAAATATACAAAATTAGCCACCCCAACAAAAATTCTCTTACTTGTGCTAGCTATAGAAAGAGCCAAAAAAATACACTAATCTCATAAAACATTAGCCATTCCCAAGAGATGCCAGCTGGATACATTAATTGTATTAATTTCAATAAATAATCTTGATGTGCCCCATACTGTCACTTAAATGCTTCCAATAAAAATAGCCTAACAGTTTTCTTGCCATGGCGTTCTGCTTATACACGAATTAACATCAACTTCAAAGGAAGATGCAGTCACATCACAGTAAGAGACAATTTATGTACACTTACTTTCAGAACTGTCCTTGAAGAATTTAAAGCCACGCATAGCGAAGAACAGTAAAAATCCTGCATTTAAAACAAGTCTCTATATATTTGCTCAGTAACCTCAGTAACTTAGCACAACTAAGTGGTACACTACACCAACATGGAACTACTGATTCACCAACCTCACATCAAAACTATTTTTGTCAGGAAAAACCGTATGCCAGTTTTTAAACACGCAAGTCACACTGCTAATTTTGAGGCACCCAAATGAAAGCTTATTTCTTGCCAAAGCACTTGCTAGAGAACAGATTTGTTTGGCTAACTTCTAGAAGACAGATTTATCCTTATACCAGTATTTTAGTATGGCAGTAATGGCTTTTTCAGCACCATGACCCAACTAACATTGCTTGCAAAGGCTGCCAGTCCCAGTAGGTAGGCTAACATGGGAGATTTTTATTCTTACAAAATTCCTGTTACTTGGGTTGCTCAGTACTCCAGCCCTCAAATTTTTCATGTCATTACAGTATCAGAACTACAGTGGAAACTGAAAGTACTTAAACAGACAGCTTTATCACTACAAGTAACTAAATGTTTATAGTGTACAGCTACACCAGTAATTGCACAGTATGTAGCACTTTTGAATTTCCATTCTGATTATAAAGCGTGAAGCTCCATGCATCCCTCAAATACCCGAGAAGTCCAATTTGACAGAAATAGATATCCATATATAAATGCAATCATATCTAACACATTTAGAAAAGCTCACAAAAATAAAATTCCAACTACTCACCTCTGACAGTTCCCCAAACAACTGTTCCTGAAGACCTCACTAAATAATTCCAACACAAACGTTTTCTACTCTGCACCCTCTAGCATCTCACCATCAAAGGAAAAAGACCACTGAAAACCATTATGCAGCTTCTAGAAGACACTGGTGGCACCACTACAAAAGCAAAGCTGTCTGAACTATTCCATGTCTAAAACAACTGCCATCAAACTTGACCAGCCAGAAGAGGAAAACAAAAGCAAAAAAGAAAACAAAGAAAGAACTCCAAACCATCAACTTACAAATATAAGTAAGCCAATTTGACTACAACAGGTAACTTTCCCCCGAAGTACACTAGAAATTCTGAACACACTTCACCATACTAAATGGGAAATGATCAAAGAATGCCTGTAGACATGTCTTTGACACTATCCTTTCATAAACAAAAAACTAATTGATAGCCCTTTCTCCCTCAAGGCTGAAATTCTGTGAACAATTAACTTCAAAACAAGACTCAAGTAATAGCAAAAATAAACCCCTGTAGAGAGCACAACAAAAGGAAAACAGGAGGATCCTGCAGTTTAGCTGAAATTGTCACTCTAACACCTTCACTTTTGTTCCTAGAATATTTATATTAATTCTAGTTTCTATTAACTAACATTTTAAAGCTCACTATCTACATACAAATATCATGAAAAAAATAATAATTCTAAGTGTCTCGAACATCACAAGTCCTACCAGTGGCATCTCAAGCCATCAAACCACAAGAAAATCAGTTTATCCTGGCAGAAGATGAAGGTAAAAGGCCACAATCAAATCACAGTGCAGATTTCAGCTACGCTAGTCTGTCAGGCAAGACAGAACAATCTCACACCTATAACAGAGCTTACAGCTGTACTCTTCCCTGCTGCTCTGTTCATCTACTGAAAATTCACAAAGCAAACTATCCAATGCAGAATGGCAGGACATAGGGAGCCAAGTATAATTCATTTACCAGAATTGATTCTGCATAAATTTGGGGCATGCATCCTCTCTCCTATACATTTAAATGGATAAATAAAGCATGAGAAGAATAATTACTTTTGTATTAGGTAGATAAACAAAGGATAACAAGAATAGTTTCTCATTGCTACATTAGCTCTCATTTTTCAGACTTACCTGGTCTTTTTCATGGGGTAATAGGCTGACAGGTGGAAGAGAAGCTGGGAAGGCGCTGGAGTATTTTGGAGCTCCTTTGCTTTCCGAACTACCATAATTCACTCTATACTGAGGACCATCCTTCAGTAACCTCCCATTGTTCACAGCACGTTTGGCCCCCAGCCGCAACCTCTGCTGAAAGGCAGGATTGTTGAAAATACTTGCTAGGTCATTTTGACTTCTCAAATACTTCTCTATGTTTTTCAGGGAGGAGCCATTAGGTTCTTGAAGCCCTTCAATTGCTCTTCTCAAGAGTTTATTCCAATCCACATTACGAAGCTCATTACAAGCTCCTCTAGATCCCTTAACAGATTTAGGAATAGTGCCAGGCTTAACACATGAAAACCGTCCAGGATTATCTGGGTCCTTGTAGGATGCAAGACCTTTGTTAGTGACTTTAAGAATAGAACCATCTTGAACACTAAGTTCCAACTGTTCTGAAACAGTCTTCTTATCTAATCCATGGGAAGCACAAACAGCATGACATATTCTCTCTTCAGAAGGCCTCTGCTTTTGCTTTTTAACTTTTTGTATAGCTTCCAGAATCCACTCCGTATAAAGAGGGTTGGCAAGTTTTACCATGGTTGACCAGTAATTGTTTCCAGCCAAGAGTTACCCATAGAGGTTCCTCCTTATCCTTTTAGCAGATCTTTCAGAGGTTGTTCACACCTCAAACACAAATGAAAGGATTCCACACACTGCTTGGACACATGTCAAAAATATCCACCCTGAGGAGCCAGAAAAAGCAGAGAAATACCTGCTGACTGAAACTTTCCAGTTATGTTACTGTTACTGAAACGCAGAAGGGGTTCATCTGTGATGACACTGGTATGTCCTTAAAAGAAAGTCTGTCGCAACCTTTAAAAACAAAAAACAAGAGGCAGGGAGAGAACACAGTTAATGCTGACATATTTAAAATTAAAAACCCATTCAGTCATGCATTCATAGTATAGACACTGCAGTATAGAAAAATCTTTGTGATATTATATGAAACATTTGCCAGTTCCCACCCCACACCAAACAAGTCATCATTAAATCCTTCTGCTTTGTCTAACAGTCAGTGGATTTAGTTTTCCTAAATTCCAACACTTAACCTACAACTGACCTGTTAGACAGTTTCCATTCAGTCAGGGATCTGAAAACACTCTCTAAAACAAACTGCCTACAAACCACTTCTGCATGGATTATACATGTACTGGAGAACCCAAAAGAACAGAAAACCAAACCCCAACCAGTGAAAGATAAAATATTAACCCACTGCCAATTCTTACACTATCTTGTCTCTAAGTGTCCTACCACGCTGATTACACAACTCAAAAATCAAAACCAAAAATATCAGAACCAAGTTTTAAGTATTACATCCTTCATTAATATTTAGGTACCCTACAAAACCAAAAGGCATCACAAAAGCACTTCTCATTTCAAGGCGTGCAGCGCAGAGGCATTTTTGATAAAAACCCTTTGGAACAGAAATTAAAAAGTAACAGGAGGCATTTTCACATAAATAGGTTGTCAGCACAAAGATGTATAAAGAGGTCACATTGAAAAAATGTTTTATTGGCTCACAATTTAACAAATTTTTTTAACTTACTACAGAACACATCACTCCAATAGAAAATTAAGTGGCTACAAAAACTAATTTAAACAAACCTAAAAGAACATCTTGATGAGGAGTTCATTCATTCTGGGAACATATATTAAAAAATATAAAACTATTTAAAAGCCTCACAAACTTAGACAGGAGTTGCATCATGAATAAACAAATTTGAAGTATTCGTTTTTTCTGCATTGTGAGAACTTTTGAAGGCATTAACAGAATTGCAAAATTACTTCAAATCAAAGGAAAACAAAAAACAGAAGAGAAAAATTTTCATTCTCAATATACAGGTTATCTTGTAAAGTAGAAGATTCACCAGTTTCACGGCAAAAATTTAAAATTAGTTAATATGCAAATTGCAAGTACGTTTCTAAAGCTATGGCAAGCGGCCTACAAATAACAAAATCATCCATGATTGCACAAGTCCTGGACCTCATTTTTATTCGTTTACTCTAGCCATCCTGCATTAAAATCATGTTCCAAACTAAATTATAACTAGGAAAAAAACCCTGAACTGATACAGTAAGCTGAATTATTTTCAACTTGTTAAAAAGATTCCTCTTCAACTATGAAGACAAAGAGTATAACAACACATACTTTTGGTCCTATACCTTTTTCTTCTTTTACCCTCAAAAATGTCTTTAAATATAAATTCCAGCTCATGTTTACATTATAACATTGTATTTACATTATTATACCTACACAACAGGATTAGTAACAAAAGAACAGCTGGTTACTGGTAAGTGTAAAAATTTTCAGTACGCGAAGCATCAATATTAATCAATTCATTTTATGAATCTGTCCTTCTCAAACCTGAACTAAGCTTAAACAACTTCAGACTTATAAATATGAAAAAGCCTGCCTGACTGAAAAAGACACATTCCTGATGCAAATGCAGGGCCTGAATGGTTAACTGGCTCACGTACTGAACCCTACTGATCTACACGGATTGGATCCTGTTTCTTGCTTCCAGATCATACTCATGGAAGCTGTATTTGATAACAGTTCTGTGTATTTCAAGTACCTGTAAGCAAACAATAACTTGTTCTGTAAACACTTTTTTATTTAGTCCAGCTAGCAAAAGCCATTCTTTCCCTAACAGAATTGTTCATACTCACTGTTTTCAGATAATTCCAAAATAACACTGCAGCTACAAAATGCAGCAGAAAAATATAGGGAAGGAAAGTTTCCATGGTATTATAAATCCTACAAATATAGGGAAGAGTTTCCATGGTATTATAAATTCTACAAATTCTCACACAAATCTGACACTGGAAATACAGTAACACAGCAAAGCAGAATCCTATATATAGTGGAGGCTCACTCACATTTAAGACTATTTCATACACTCTTCCTATAGATTTGGAAGTTTTCTGTAGCAACATATAAAGCCCCACATTCCTAGAAAGCTACTTTTAAAGTTATTTAGTTAGGTTGTTCCACTGTAAGTCTTCATTAAGATAGTCAGGACTTAATTAAATGCTGAACACTGCATTTGCTGAGTCAGACATACTTGTCTCAGTTTTACATCCACTGCAGTACTGTTGTATTAAATTTCATACAAGCAACCACATCACTTCCATTAAAATCCAGAACACACAGTATAAGGTCTGTTCCAAGCTCCTAGACACTGAAGAACATTTCAGTGTAAGTGCTATAACATGTGGGTTACAGGAATTTTTATTGGCCAATGACTGTGGCAAAAGGTTAGCATAAACCTGTATCTTTGTATAAAGTCTGCTGCTTAATACAGGAATTTCACAGCCATGTACATTCAGAACTACATTTTTACTTATTTACTTAAAACTCCCTACGCGTAACACAACCTCCTGCATGCTAGCACCTACTAAATCAACACCAGTGGAGTGGATCATCAGGAACAGGGTTTCCAGTGCACTGGACAGAATATTTCAGGAGGAAAAATCAAGACATCTTACACACACACACCTTCCAACAGCATTCAAACTCATTCTGCCTTAGGGAGCCATGCAAAGTGCATCCAACCCAAGTTTTTAATTGTTTTGCAGCAACTTAATGCCTCTCTTACTCTGGCACTTAAAGCACATGTGAACTTGAAGCGCAGCCCCCTGACCTCCATGCCTGCTATGTCAAGGTCTACCACACGCTAGAATGAGAATAACTTATTACTAACAAACATCTTTCCCAGCAAAACAACCTGGGTCACTGATCCTGGAGCTATAAATTAAGGAGCTCTTTCAGAAATCAGGACAGATTGATCCAAGATTGGAAATACAAAAATACACACATTTACATGCAAAGTGACTAGATACCGACAAACAAATTGTTTTAGAAACAATCACTCAAGATTCAACATAAAAGGATACTGAGAAATACAAAGTTACATTCACATTTCTGAGTTAAGAATGTAATTCTACCAAAAGTACAAATAGGTGGTCATACAGCATTTAATATAAAAAGTGTGATGATTACCCAAACAGATCTTGAGGAAATACTATTTTAAAGCATGATTATAAATTAGTCTACTTAGGCACTCATGTCTATTTATTAATCTTCCTTCCCTTGTAATTAACTAACTTTTAATCAAGCCCTCAGCAGTACTCATTCAATCACAAAACAGATTTCCCATACTGTTAAATGCACATGACAACTTCCAAGTTTTATGGCAACAGTCACAAAGCTCTTTCTATGTAATTTGTCATATTTCAGTTTCTACACTCTCTATAGCATTTCATTTTGGAAATAAAAACATTTCAGAAAGTTTGACTGTACTATATTAATGACCAAATCTGTTAACAAGTCTACCACTTAAGAGATGCAGAACAGAAATATTAGAGGATGAAGTACAACTAATTACCTCCAAAACATGAAAAACCATCTCTAGTCAAGACTTGTCCCTTTACCTAGGTCATAAATTATCAGACAAATACAAAGAAGTTGCAAAATTTTAGCTTGGGACTTAGAACGAATGCAAATATGCCCTTTATAAGGCACACACCTATTGCACAGCTGATTATAATTAAAGAAGGCAGTGACTGAACACTTCAATTTCAGGTGTCATCAGTAATCCTATAATCCTCTAATAAGGTGGTTTTTAGACTGAACTAGTATCTGGAATTGCTTCCAGGTGATCCAGATTGTGAAAACAAGATGTGTAGTCAAAAAAACAGCAACAAAAAAAGTCATGCTTCTCTCCAGAGCCAAAACTAAAAGTTACTATACAAATATCACAACACAGAATCTAAGTCTTGTTTGTTTGGTTTTAAGTTAATGAAAAGTTTGCTTTGGCTTTGATAAATGTAAATGCAGGTAAACTTTTAAAAACTGAGCTTAACACAGCTATAAAAAACAGAAACTAAAAGAAAGCAGGGAGAAGAGGACGCAGATGGGGGACATGACAGCAACTTGTGCAACCTGCCGGTGACCTGCTCCCTCCTACCTGCTCTACACACCGCCAGGAGAACCAGCAGCAGGCCAGCTCTCTGCTGCAGCATCAGGGTCAGGTAAGGATTGCAGCAGAGGAGGAAGAAGAAGAGAAAACTGCCATAGCATTCCATTTTTGTCATTTTTCTTTGCTCAAAGCCATGCCTTAGAATTCTGTTGCCAATCAACTCTGTATTCCACCCCCATCTCAATTAATGATGCAAAACAGACAAGACAGTTGTTTTGCTGTCACAAAATACCTGGACCTACAAAGAGTCGGGGAGAAAGCAGATCCTGGTAAGGACTCTCCCATCATGCATATCCCTCTTGAAATCACTCAGGTCATGAAGCCAGCTACTGTATTTCTCTTTACGCAACACGCTGTTTTCAGTAATAACAAGAAAGGGCAATGACACATCTGTATGCTTTAAAAAGACAGATGTGCAGACACTACAATAACTTTAAAGCTACACCAAAGACTTCGGGGTGTGTAAAGAAGTGGCACATGTGAACCAAACTGATGCAAGTGCTTGTGCCCTGAGATACCCCACAAGGTTCTTTGAGATCATATGCTTAAAATCATTACACAACATGACAGCACCAAGCGCCACCAGAGGAAACAGCATCAGCACAACATGACACCAGCAAATTCACCCAAATTCACCTTTCCCACCTTCTGCTGCAGAAGTTCTGAGCACTTAAAAATGCCGTACTAGAGAACAGCAGGAAATATGGGAAGGTAATATTCATTGCCAAGAGTTCACCTGGAAAAAGGGTTCCACTGAAAACATTTCTTCTTCGGATAGTGGTTTTCAACAGCAGGGGTGGGCATCCGTCTGCTCTTGCCAGAGGGGGTTATTTTCAATGCTCAGCGACAGAGTACGAAAGGTGAGGTCCGGGCAAAGAACACACAACGTGAACATCACTTCCAAAACGTGGCACTGCCAGGCTGGACTATTCCCCTCCCCAACTTAAGGTTTTTGCAGCATCAGCCCAGCCACGGAGATGTACAACGCCTAGAGCCTCGGGCCAAGGCATTGTTGCATTTGACAGGGGCCGAGCCGGGGCTGGCTCCGCGCCCTGCCCGCCCTGCTCCGAGATTTGCCATTCCCGCGGCAGGAACCCCCAGCCCGCAGGCTCTGCGTCCCCGGGCACGGCGACCCGCGGCCGGAGCATCCCCAGAGGGACGGGGCCGTGCGCGCTCCCGCACCGCGGGCGCCGGGCGGGGCCGGGGGCGGCGGCCCCGCGTCCCCCGCGGGAGGCAGGTGAGCCCCCCCCGGTACCACT
>VWYI01014407.1:0-105237 GCA_013399455.1 Anthoscopus minutus | reverse complement strand
GCTCGGCAGGGCGGGCGGGCGCGCGACACACACTAATGAGCAGCCTTAAATATTGAGCGTCACGCGCGCGCCTCAGAGCCTGGCACTCGCCCGGGCGGGCGAGATGGAACAGCACGCTCCTAGCATAACCCTCCCAAGGTGCCTGGCACTGGCAGCCGCTTATCGCGCACACACACACCCCGCACCGCCGAGGGAGGGAGGAGGGGGGGGGAACGGGGACGACGACAATGACTCCCAGCTCTGCAGCCACATGCAGGTCCCTGCAAGTTTCGCCATGCGAAGCACAGGGACTTCTCTGTCACCCCATCTGCGAAGGAACAATCGCCGCCTCAGAAAGACAGGGTGGGAACATGCAACACAAAAACCTCAGCCATCCCCTGCTTCCCTCCGCCACTCCATTCCCCCTCTCCCCACCCCATCCAACCCAGCCATCACCTCCTGCTGCTGCTCCCCCTCCCCTGCAAAACGCAGAGCATTGCAATGCATTTACCCAGCGCAAGTGTCTGCAAACACGTGCATCAGCCTCCGACGCTAAAGGAAAAAAAGTACCCAGCCTAGTGACAAGCCCCCTGCGCTGGGAGAGGGGAGGGAAAGGGGGTTATTATGGCAAATTGCAGCCTGTCACCCAATGCAAAACAAACCCCATCGCATGCTCCCTATTATCCCCCGCATAAACTCCTGGGAATCTAACCTCCGATGCAGGTTCCCCCCTTTGCTTGCAATGACCTCCTTTCTCTGCCCGTGTGTGTTTCTGCAGCAGCGGTTCCTGCGGAATGTGCTGCCCCTGAAACGCGATCGCGGCTCCTCTCTCTCTCTCCCTCGCTCGCTCTCTCCGCTCTGTCTCTCGCTCGCCCGCTCGCTCTCTCTCCTGGCTGCAAGCAGAGCCAGGAACACAACAACAACACAGCCTCCCCCCACCCCCTTCCCCAAACACATACACACTGAAGAGACCCAGCCAGGAGAGCCAGACGAGCCGGGGAGGGGGTGGAGGGAATCCCCAGCCAGCGGATTGATTGCACCAGTTACCTTCCCTAAGCCCCTCCGCGAGAGGGGAAAAAAGAAGATGAATACAGAGAGAATACCTTGTCTCCCCTCCTCCTCCTCCTCCTCCTCCTCCGCGGGGCTCCTCTTCTCACTCCAAAATACTAAAAGGTGGACGGGCAGATCAGACACACGCGTTCAGCTCTCGGCGGGGGAGGGGAGCCACGCGAGCAATCATCATTAATTTAGAAATTAAAACAGAAACCCACCCCAGACCTCCAGCCTCCCCGGTGCGGGCGGACGCAGATTGCGAGGACTGGTGCTAAGACACAGGACCTGATAACAGCTAATTGAAAGGTTAATCTACATAGGCTGTGACAGAAGAGGTCCCTCCCCACTTTTTTTATCTGCTGTTGGCAAGTGGGAAATTGGGCTCCCCCCACCTTTNTGAACTAAGGAGCTGGAGATTCTCATCCTCTGTTTTTGTACAGAGTAATTGTACTGAAACAAAAAAAAAAAGAGAGAGAGAAAGGGGGGAAGGCGATAAAGTTTGGGGGGCGGCGCGTCCCTGGGCGGGAAGGCGGCTGCGGGGAAGCGGCCACCGGCGCCTCCTGGGGGCCCTCGCCCGCCCTCGGGGGTCGCGCTGGGCTTTCCGCCCTACGTGGGGCGATTGGAATTGGATGGAAGCACCCCACAGGCAGCCTTTGGGGCTTGAACACTCCCCCGGGCCGGCAAAGAGGGCCGTGCTTGAGCCTACCATAATTAGTCTGAGGGATGGAAGCAGCGTGAACAAATCACAGATGTTGTCCTCGCAATGAGTTTGTACATGTAACAAGATGTTACGAGGAATATATTTTAAAGAACAAGGTGATAACACGTACGGACTTACAGCTCGGTTTTCTCCATGCTGTCTTGATCAGTGCTGCCAAAGGCCTCTCACCATGTCGAAGTTTTCAGTAATCACAGAATATGCTGAGCTGGAAGAGACCCATCACAACCATCGAGTCCTACTCCTGGGTTTTAGTTTACTCCTTGCGATGGTTTTCTCACCTATGGCCAGCAAGCAGCACTTTTCACCCAAATATCAATTTTCACCCCAGCGTGGCATGACAAAATTCCATGGGATACATCCCATAGGGTACCACACAAGGGAGGGAAAGGCAGACTGCCTACGTGAGCATCTATTTAAGCAGGCACAACTAGACATTCCCCATCTTCCCAAACTTGAAACATGACTGTTCCAGAGGTCTCCTCAACATCCTCTTTTCCACATCTTGTGGATGACATGTTGTGTTAGGTGCCTGTCTGCAAAGTTTTCTAAATATATCTGTCCTGGAGAAGAAAATATAAAAGCAAAAATCTCAAAAACGTCCTTAAGAGTGGGTGGGAAATGACCTTGTACAATAAATTATGAATGTCTTTCCTAGATGATGTACTGCATGTAGACGAGTAAGGAAACAAAGTTTCCATAATTAAAAAAAAAAGCATTAAGGTTTACTGCAACTTTCAGAGTCAGTTGCTGGAGATACTGTGTAAGGAAGCTCTCTGGTGATGTTTCAGAGCACTGTAAAATTGTATGACCTACTTACAGAAAGCTACTGGATGAAAATAATATTCCAGCATGTATCTATCACACCATAACCATTGACAGAGGTTTTAGTCTTTTAACTGCCAGATGCAGCCTTTTAAACATAAAGAGGGAAATTGAAATGTGTAGTGACCTAATACTTGTTGGAGAATCCGTCAAGGTTCATGTATTATGCAGGACCCGACTGTGATTTTAAATAGTTTTTAAATTATTGGAAATGTTATAAATCATTTCACCACAATTTGTAGCACAGCGTCGCATTTGCAACACTGTTCTGAATGTTGTGTCAACATTTCCATCAGAAACTTTTTTTTTCTTTCTGGGTAATTTACCACTTGGTTAGTGGTAAAAACATAAAAATAATTTCTTGAAACTGAAGTTTGGCATGGCTGCATCCCAGTTCAGGAAGCAAAACACTGGAGAAAACTCAATAAACTGTTTGGCCATTTTGAAATTATGACTGTGTTGTGAAGATATAAGTAATAGCACAGAGAAAAATCATTAAAGTCTGTGGTTTAAGTAATTCCATTCTTTCTTCTCAATTTAACTCTTTACCTAAAAATAAATTTTATAGCATGATATGTCATTGGGTGTTGTGTTCCAGTTTTTAACATATTCAAGAACCTTTTGTTTGCAGAGAGACTCCTATGGATCTTGACATTTACAGGTGTATGTGATATTATGTAAACAGTGAAGTTAGGCACGTGAACCTCTTTATACATGAATCATCATCCAGCAAACTCAGATCCACTGTCACTGTAAATTATACTATTTTCCAAAATTATAACTTCAAAAGAGCTACATCATGGCAATTTAGTGCAGTTCAGTTTGAGACAGTGCATGTTACACAGAGAAACCGAAGTACCTGGAATGCTTTGGATCTAACTGAACATGTCTAATATGTTGTATGCATTTTGGGTTGCCAGCCAGATAAGAAATATTTTTGGTTTATTGTATGAAAATGCCCTCAAGCCTATATTAAAAATATCTATGGAAAAGTAATAAGCCCATCAAGGAAGTTAGTGCAAGCAATAAAATTTACACTTCAGTATGTCTTTTATGGGCAGACTTTGTGGGATTTCTTTCCCATAACTCATACAAGCTGATGAAGTACAACTAATATCCCCAAGGAGTAACAGGTGTCTAAACACTTATACACTGAATACACCCATTCCACCTGCTAAAAATGTCCTTCATATTAAAAAAGAGTATCTAAAAAACTTTCCCATGTATTCTTGTAGAAGTACCTTGTCCCATTTCACTTTGCTCTATTAGTCTTTTTGCTTTTATTATATTTTAAATAATCTGGATTTTTGCCCCACACACTCCCCCCCATGGAAAAATATATATGATTGCAGCTCTATATTACAGAGTATGTAGTAAGCATATGCTTCTTCTCAAAAGTCCTTAGAATTATTCTAAAAATGCACTAACACTGTTATTTTTGGATCACAAGTGAGAGAAAGAAAGAAGTTAAGGGCTCTGCATGGTATGAGTTAAATTCAGTTCTCAAAAATCAAAAATTGCTGTATGTATGGCTGTGGTGTAAGACATGCTGGAGACTACTGCTTAAATGAAGCCCAGACATGTGCTGAACAAATTCATCAGTCTACAAAAAAGAACACCAAATTAGAGTTTGAACACTTGCTTGAAATCAGTAAGAAAATTCTTGTGCATGAAATTACTGCCATATTAAGAATTTCCCTGTAAGGGCTTTAATCACTGATGCAGTTCCATTAGAACTAGTGGGGCTGTTACATATTTAGAATCAATTATGTAGTTGTCCATGTTGGTATGGTGACAGATCCCTATTTATCTTTGGAGCTGCTGGAGGGTAAAATCTTGGCCCCCATCAAAGTCTGGCAAAACGTCCTATGACTTCAACCAAGCCAGGATGTTCCTTCTCTTATTACCACACATAACCACATACTTGACCACAGTCACCTGGAAATTGCATCCCCTGGCATACGCTGTTGAAAGAAGTGACCCCGGGGAGAAAAGTCATCCTAAGAGTGCAGTGGGTTTCATCACAGCCTCTACAATCATCCTGAGCATGTCCCTGCCTATGAGCTGAATGCAAAAATTATTTTCCTGCATCACCTCCTCTGCTTAGCTCACCTGCCAGCAGCTTCCCTGCAACCCTAACATTCAACCTCATATTCCATCTGGACTAAAACAGCCTTTTCTTTTTTTCTTTTTTTCTTTTTAATTTCTTTTTTCATTTGTTATATTTCTTTCCCAGTCTTTTCTATTTTAATTTAATCTGAAAGATTAGCCCATGAAACTAAGCCTATTCCTCTGAACACAAGCTTGGTTTATGTATGAAGATATGCATTCCGGCACACAACAGAGCTTCACCGCCCAACTTCAGCACTACAGATTACACTAATTTATACACTCATATATTTATATACACACAAAGTCACTAACCTGTGGGCATATTTTCTAATCATTTGCTGTCTCATCTATTACATTTAATAAAATTGAGTAATATAGTGTAAAATAATTTCCTGCTGCCATTTTACTGATTCTGGTGCTTTTTAATTCCTGAAACTAGCAGATTATAAGGTAAATGCTATAGCAGTTTCAACTCAGGAGTTGTAGTAATTGGCATAATACTGTAATTTGGAAATAAGTGTTTGTGGTAGATCAGCTGTCATCCCACAGGGATGGAGACAGTGACTGTTTGTAATAAATCCCACATGTTCCTTTCTACTCTGGCAGATATACCACACTGCTATATCAAAGTACTTTACAATCCTTAATGAATTAGTTCCTGTAAGAGCTTTGTTAGGTGAGTGAGTATTATTTTTCTTGTTCTCCAACCAGAGATGTACAAAGCATAAAAGCAAAGTGGTTAGAAGAGGATGCTGGCCTCAGGAAAAATCTGGGCACCTGAGTATTAAGGGCTCTACTCTGGCCACAAGAGATCCAGTTTCAGAGGTCCTGTGCTAGCCATGGAGATGGAACTGCTGGCCTGTTAATGTACATTTGAGTCCTTAGCAGGAACATGTCTTTTTGCTGCATTAACTCTGCTACATATTAAAGAAGCAATGAGATGAATGGAATTGGGGAGTGCAAAGCAAAAGGGCTAAAAGCAAAGAAGGAAAAAAACAGGTGGCTCTTATACATGACATGTCTGTAAGATGGTGTGTTTCATACTGTTTTTCACACAGTATCTCACAGTACTTCATCACAGACGTAGAGGTTCTATTTGCGCATGATAAAGAATTAGTAAGTGATTAATAGCTGTTTTAATAAACAGCAATCAATTGTTATGGGTCCAATGGGTCAATAGGGTTTTTTACAACAATAGCTCATCATCCTCTGAAACAGCCTACCAATGTATTTAACCTCTATATGCTTTACATTGAAACACCTGCTTATCTTGTGTTAAACCTCACAAATGGAATCTTAATATAAAGTGTGGCTCAAAACAAATTTGCAGGAGAAAAAAGGATTAGCACCTAGGCTCCACAGTAAATTGTTAGTTATAGCTGTACGGGATTTAAGTTCCTCCTTTTGCCATGTAAAAGGCACTGATTTGACAGGAAGCATTTTGCTGCTGAGTGTGAGTGGTGTTTTCGAGGCTTAATCCCAAGAGGAGGACCCGGTCATACTGCTGGACTCTGTACCAACCAGCATCACTGAACTTGATGTAGCCTCGTGTTTTTATACAAATTTACAGTGATCCTTTGTGAGGGCAGCTGATGAGATAAAGGACGAAACTGAAAATGAGTAAAGATCAGTTTGCTCAGAGGTAGTGAAAACTGCCACAACCAGGGGCTGCTCAGGTCCTTCTTGCTACTGTCCTGCTGTGTTTAGTTAGTCTGGTGAAGGGGGAGGATGCTGATGTTTGCAGGGGCCATTTTAACACCTCAGCTTGTCTTTGTGAGCTTTAAAGTAATTAACTCTCCAATCATTACCGGTTGACTTTGTCGACAGGTTTAGGTTTCCCTCCTGCTGTTCCCTTTGGGGATATTGAGTTGTCACTTTATGAGAGGGGGGATTCATTTTAAGGTTCACACCAAATCCCTTTCACAGCTTCCCAACAGCTCATTGTGTTCTCCATACTGCTGGAATATTCTCTTGGTCCCTGTTTTAATGAACATGACTTATATAACTTTTTCCAGATACAACTGGACAAGTAGGGGGGAGGGAGAAGAAGGGAAGCTTTTCCAAAAGGCAGGTAGCACACTTGCTAAGCCTTTCAGATGAAAAGAGGGCCATCCTCGGTACTTAGAAGTCAATAAAAGAGACTGCAAAGGCATTTTTGCTAAATAAAGTTACTTTGAGCTGCGAAAGGATTCTGACAGTCCTTAATGTAACTGAAAAAATCCTCACAACTTCCAGCTGTGATATGGGTGTACTATATTATAGCTCAGTTTTAGCCAGGGGAAAATGTCTAGATCTGTAGTTGTTGCAATTTTTTATTGATCTAAGATTGCCAAGAAACATGGAGAGAAAAAGGTAGGAGAAAGCCTGATCATATTCTTGTTAATCCTATTCTCATACAGTTTCCACTATATATTTTAAAAAATCCCATTAATAAGCTGAAGAAATAGTAATGACCAGAGGCTGCTACCAGCCACATAATTCAGTGACTTCTGATGACACCCAGCTCTTGGTGTACAACAGCACCAGAATTCTAAGAAATGTGACTGATAGGCACATTTCTTTTCAAACTTTTCAAACTCAGTGGACAGTGAAAAGCCTCACCTGCTGCAAAGCTGGTTGGAGCACGTCCTCTTTGAACTTCTGCTTAGCATCTCCTGCACACCAACATTCTCACTAAGGGTAGGAGTCTGGGAAATAATCCATATGGCAAACCAGCTCTGAAATTGCTGAGCCTCGACTTAGAAAAACCTTGTCTGCTCTGCAATGTTTGGAAATTGAGCAACATTCACTCTAGTCTTTTCTTTTTGCAGCTTGAACCAAGAGGAGTTTGACTGGTGTCAAGGACCACACTGCTATCTCCAGCTGGATTTTTAGTGGCGTCTGAATGCTTTCTTTACTTTCTTTGTTGGCAGCATTAGTTGTGAGGTTCCTTTGCTAAATAAAGCTCTGACTGCACAAACAATTTATTTCAGTCACTTCCCATAGCTGCTGGTACTGCAGCAACTCAAGCTCTGTTAGCTAGACCAGAAGGCCTGTCAGAGTCAGGTGGCAATACACCACATCATTTCAAATGCCCTTTCAGGAACCTTTAGGTCTGCTCAATACTCCCTTAAAAATCTCCACTGGCTTGCTTGTATTAGGGCTCCCAAGCTGACTAACTGGTTGTTAAAATTATCATCATTCACAGAAGGATTTTGTATGAAATATCCTTTGGGAAGGAAAATCTTAGTGAAAAGGGATTTGGAGGGCAGGAGAAATTTGTTTTTCTGTATCAGGTAATATGAAAATGTGAAGTGGAAGCTATGAAGAACTAAGGTAATAACATATCAGTGTTGGAAACGTGAAGTGTCTTCTTCATATGCATAGAACTACACAAACTGTCTCCTCAGGAGTACACAGGAGAGCTAGCTGATAATTTATCAAGGTGCCAGTTGCATTGTCCAGCATAATGAAGCCCTTTGTTTATGTAATCAAAAAAAATTAAAATAAAAAAAGGGAAGTTCTACTTCTCAGCTGATGGCAGGACCTGGGCAAGCGGCGAGCTTGTTTCCTTAGCACTGGCCAGATCCCTTCTGTTATCCTGATATTATTCCCCTTTGTTATTTGATATCCCACAGTGCCAGCTAAGTCAGGAGTTGTCACACTCCTCACTGGTGCAGCAGGATACAAAATAGCTGGGGGTGGGGAGGAAGACTGGAATGGTTAGGAGGTGGAAGGGAAAAGGCCTTTTTTTTTGTGAAAACAGTAGCACCAGCTGCATCCTGCAAGTCGCTAAATTAGCCAGTCAGTTGTTTTTCTTTTAATTTTTGTGTGAATTCAAGAATAGGTTGTGGATGTCTTGGCAACTCATGAATGAGGCTCTTTATGAAAGAATTCACCTTGCAGAGGGGCTGCTGTCAGATGCACAAGCCTCTTTCCATTAATTAAGCTGCAGAACATCCCCTCTTTTTTTTTCCCCATCCCTCTCAACGCCTGGATAATCAGACCCTATGTCTTTCCATAACATCCACCACTGCCTCTCTCGCTCCTCACAGTATTTCACCCACTCTGTTAATTCTGGGCTGCCAGATTTTTTTTTTTTTTTAACACAGCTTATTGCTGCTAAGTGAGATATCATGCTGCCTGAGCTAATAACTAAGATGAATATTCTGCTCCACTGCAACTAGTAGCATTCTCTATGCATTATCTTCAGCTGAAGGGTGGCCTAAGAGCAAAGTTGGATATTTTCAAAAGCTCAGCTGGGAGTTAATCAACTCTTACTGTTTTTCGACAGGAGTTGGATGCTTAACTTGCATCCAGTGAGTCATCCCCTGGATTGTCACCCACACTCAAACAGCCCCACAGAAGGTGCAAAGAACTTTTCAAGACATGCTAGAAATGACCTAGAAATGGCCACTAAAACTGTGTAAGTTAAACTGTATTGGCTTAGGGAGTGATTACAGATGTAATTATGCCTGAACAGACAGTCTGAGGGGAGAAGGTGGGTACCAGGAGCCTCAGTCAACTCTCAGCTTTGCTGTGGTCTGAAGAAGATGTGTAACTGCAACTGAATAATCTTGAAGTTTTTAGAGGGGATATTTAGATACTCATGTGTGCATTTATGAATTTACACACCTGCTTCAGGGAATAATCCCAAATGTTATGAAAAAAGAGGAGCTGACTACCATACCATAAGTGTTTGCATTTTTAGGCCTAATTTTGTATGGCTGATTTAAAATCCCAGTCATTAGGAACAGAAAAATATGTGTATGGTATTAATGACAGGCTGTTATAAATGATCTGTTCGTTTTCCTTCACTTCCAAGTAATGCTGAACATTAATTTCCTGCAAATGAAGCAATCTGAAGTAGAGCACACCAAATAATTAATCTTTGGAAACTCTGGACTAAATTAAAATAATTTGAAGTTAAATAAAGAGCTCATCTGTGGCCCCAGTGCTCTTTCTGGGAAGCAAGGGCTACATAAAAGAATCAAAAAGAAAGCAAATACTGAATTACCTAACAGAAAAGGAATCTACAAATATATGTAATAAATTCCCACATTACATCATAAAACTAACTTTCTCACAAATGCTATCATTGCAAATGCCAAGAGGCACAGGAGACCTTGCAATTAGTAGTAAAAGTGAATGAGCAAGTGGGAAATTATTTGCATTGGACATATGCATTTTCTATTTTGGGGTCTGCTGGCCTGTTTAGATTTTTTTAAGATATTATCAAATTATCCATTATACTAGAAATCTCCTTATACTGAAAATTTGGTGTGGTAGAATTTGAAATACCATTTAAATGGTAAACTAGAAATTCTCTTTATTAATTCAGGCAGCATATTAAAGAATGACCACTCACAATAAAATTTATGCTTTTATTAGCAAAAGTTGACTTTTTAATTCAATGCTGTAATATGGTTAAAATTAAAACATAAGTTCAGTTGAAGAGTTATCTGTAAATTGAGAATATTGAGGAATCTAAGAAAAGTAATTCCATTCTTACTAGATCCAGGAAAAATGAAAGTCTGTATTACAGAAAGGACAGTAAATAAGCCTACTAGTCCTTTGTTTCTTTCAGAGTTTCACTTTTCTTACTTTTTTCAATCTTTCCTTGGCTGCAAATCTATAGCTATCCCAAACTATCAGAGATGAATACTCTAATGGGAAATAATATGGGTGAAGAGATGAAATACAATAGTGGGCAGCAGGACCTTTTGAGTTTTAAAGGCATAGCATTACATCTAGATGCGCTGAAAGCTCCCTGCTACAGTTTCCTTGTTTGTAAAATAGGAAGGATATTAGCCTGCCTCTTGGCAAAGCTCAGAAATGCTCCTGTCTGTATAAATGCTGAGGATTATTAGAGAGAAGATGTCCAGCTTGGGAGTGGGGTTCTGAGTACAGTAATGAACCCACCCAATTTCTATTGCTGCATATGAGCTTCTTTCTTATAACAATTAACCTCTTAGAAGAGAATTAACACTGAGCTTACATGTTGACTCTATAGATATTGGATAATTGCTTTTAAAAAAATCATCTATAAGTCCAGGAAATTACATTTCTCCTTTTGCTTCTAAAATTACGAACTTCAAGACTTCCCAGCTGGTAATGCAAGCAATCAAAATCAGGTCTCTTGAGTGCAGTTGCATGACACACATGAACAACAATCTCATTTCATAAAGAATTAACTCGCAGGCAGCTACGTTAACTGGCTCCAATTTGTGCCACAAAGCCCGCCTGATCCAAGCACTGTAGTTCCTGCTTTACACAGGCAGAAATGTACTGGTGAAATAAGAGCAAACCTTTTTGGAGTCCTACCCTAACAAAGCTCCCTGGCAGAGGGAAAGAGTTTGGAATGAAGCACCAAACTGAAACCCAGAAGCTTTGGCTTAATTTTCTGCCTTTGCTACTGGCTGCCTATCAGTAAAGCAGACACTTAACCTCCCTGAGTTTCATCTTCTATCATACAGAGACAGTAATACCTCATTTGGCTGTCTTTTTGATCTAGAGTATAAAGAAAGTGACATTATACATCCCCCCCCAATCTCAGCTAAGACATCCATGCACTACCGTGATTCTAATCAGTAACAGCATTAACTACTGTTTAAACAGAAGGACCTACTTCAGTCTGAAATTTCCTTGATTTTATCTAGTTAAAAATCTCTTCATAATTTCTCTGATTTTTTTCCTTCCTTTTTGAGAGAAGGTAGGAAGTGACTTGTTTTGGGTTGATGATTTAGTTCTGTAAGCGCTCCAAGTATAGGGTCATAGAGAAGAAGCAGAGAACATAGATCCAAATGAGGAAAGCTTGGTAAGTTTGATTTCTTTCATCAGGACCTCTCCTTAAAATGTGTTCTTCAGAGCTGAAATTTAAAGATGATTTGCAAATGAAAATCCAGAACAAATGTGTAACTCAGCTGTGTCCTTTTCACAGTGAGCTACCTTAAAGGGACGTGGGTGGAGGTTCCCTCAATACATTCCCAATATTTCATAGAATACACACCTTGCAGCTTTCTGGTATTTTTTCTCAATGCTTAGTCTAAATCTTTCTCTAATGTGCTTCAAGCCATTGCAACCTTAATGATAGTCCTAAATCAGTTCTTCTTAGTGCTTACTGCAAATGGTTATCTTGGGAAAGCAATTGCCATATTCCTCACTAGTAACCAATTAAGCAACCTGTAGCCACTTTCTGTTTTGAAATAGTTTCTAACCAAAAGATTTGAACAAACGACACCACATTCAGTAGTGCCAAATACTGCCATTCAGAGGGTTTTATGCTACACTATCCTGTCTAGAGAAAGGTAATTCATACATCCAGAAGACTGGCTTTGCAGGCACATGTACCTGTTTGTGTTAGAAACTTCTAGACTGACAACTCTTCAAATCCAGTTTGCCTTCTCTTGGGACAGAAACATGAACCTTTATTTCTCCTTGATTTGAGAACTGACACCACTGTAATCTCCATTATGAGTCTATGAGGCAATCTGAAAGTGTGTAGTTCTTTACAGGCAGGACTGACTGCTTGAGGTGAATGACTACATGTTGACCTTGGGGTAGCTGCAGGGGTATGTGTTTGTTTGGTTTTTAAATTCTTCTTTTCCAGGTTGTGGGGAAAGAAGCTTTTAGACATTTCAAAATACATGTGGATTTAAGCAAGAGTTGATTTCAGGAGCACCTTATATTTTTCAACACTGCTTTATGAACTGATGAGGCTTAGTAGATCATTATTTTTAAGACCAAAAGATGTGACAGTTTACAAAATATGCGGTGAAGAAATAAAATCATTCCCCACACACACCAAGAAGCACCACAACCTACCAGAATCCCCTGACAAAGGCTCCTTTAGCACAAGTTCAGAAAATTTGCACTCCATACTATGCACATACTTCAAGACAGACAGGTGGCTGCCTGCAACAAGTCTGTCTTCTCTTATGAAGAATGACAAGGGAGCAGAGCAGTCGTTGCCAGGTCAGCAGAAAGGGGCGCTGTGTGAGGAGTGCAGCTCAGCTGAGGGGCATCGGAAGGACTCGGGAAGAGCTGGAGCTGGCAGGATCCTCGGGTCTCCAGCCTGTCCTTCTGCTTCTGCCCACCCCGGCCCCGTGCTGTGCTGCTGGGCAGCAGCAGGCTGTCACTGCTCTAGGTACAAGGCTTGTCTGTCACATGAGAAGTCCTACGGCTGTATTTAAGAAGGCAGGATTATTACTTCCTATGGCTAGACAGAGTTAACCCTCCCCAGAGAGAAATATGAGCACTTTTGACAGAGACAGATGAGTTACATCCATTCATAGAAAGAAAAACAATCTTATGATCATGCAACTGAATTGTTTCTAATTAATTAATGATCTGTATTTCATACTGCTGAAGCAGAATCTGAGACACACTAGAAAAAAATCCTTCATGTGGTCTATCCTAATGGTGGCAAGGGTGTTGAGACACAGATTCCCTTACTAACAAGCTTTTCTGTGCTTGTAACTCATCCCTTAGGTTCATTCTCTTGTTGCTGGGCACACACAGAGAGGTTGGTACCATGTCAGGGAGCAGAAAGGGTCACTTGCTCCCTGCATCCCAAGAGCCCAAGGATATCCCAGGACGTGCAGCAAGGGAGCAGGGAAGGGCAGACCCCAATATTTTATTTAAGTCAAACTCACCAGGCAGGTCTGTGGTGATGAGACAGGATCTGTACTGGATCTGGGGATCCTTGGCACGACCATGGTGATGAGGCAGGGCCAAAGTCAAGGCCAAGCTGCAGAGCTGGTGTGGGCTGAGGCCTGGAAAAACAGATCCCATGGCCAGGCACGGCTGTAGCTGAGCTCCTGCTACAGAGCCCAGGGCTGGGCTGGAATGGGGCTCTGGGGCAGCAACTGGGGTGGTGGGGATGCTCCAGCTGAGACTGGTCCAGGCTGTTACTGCTCTTCCAGAGAGGTGCACTGTGTCTTCAAGTTTTCTTGGTAACTAATCGTCATGAGGAATGCCGTATATTGGCCTGCCAGATAGAGCAGGACTTTAATGTTACACAAATAATAATCTGATCCTACAAACCTGTGTATATGTCATTGAGATCTTATTACAGCCTGGGTAAGAGGATGCTGGGTGTTTGCACTGATGAGGCTATTTCAGTATGATAAGCTGCACTAAGTGGGCTCAGTTTTGCATCAGTGAAGTGTATTTGCATATTGCACTGCCAGGGAAAAGAAAACCTAACATTTTGCAAGAGTTTTCCACACACAAAAATGTCACTGCAAATATCTGAGTATGTGAGCAGTTCCTGTGAAGGAAATACTCCATGGAAGGTGCTAGCAAGGGTGAATTAAAGGGTATGTGATATTTCCAGGATTTGGGATGCTCAGGGGAAAATTCATCTATATATTTTCAGGACTCTTTACAATATCCATTGCCTTTTGATTTATAACATTTCATATGGAAAAAGATTGGCAAATATTTTCAGCTATACAAATTCAAATAGTCTTTTGAAAGAATCATTATTAGAACCAGCCTGAACTCAAGCCAAATATTCCTATTCTCTTTCACTTCAAGATCTATGCTTTCCTGTTGAAAGGAACCCTGGAAAAAGGTTTTTTTCCCCTACCAGCTGGTGATATTCAAGTTTGGTGTTTGTTCATTTAGTTTTTGTTGTTGTGTTTTGGTTGTTCTCCTTAGGTTTGAATTTTTTTCCATTTTATAGGTTTTTAAATGAGTAGAAGGCAAAAGGTATTTTATACTTTCAATTCTATGTTGTATTTTGAATTTTTGTCTTAAAATTCTCCCATAATACTAATGGAATCTTATTCCTAAATTAATACAATTGCTTTAAGCCAGGGCCTTGAAAATTTGATGCTACATGTAAAAGTCTAATAGGACAACTTTTATATAAAAAAACCAAATGACTTAACATCCCTATAAAATTGTAGAGACATGCTCATACATGCATATGCACACATATTTTTGGTGCAACAAGATATAGCTTATATATAGGCCATTAAAATAATATAAACAGTCTGAACAAAGCAGATTACCAGCAAAACGTGCAGTAACAAGTTTAAGATCCCAGTTGTATTCTCTAAGTTGAGAAGAGTCATAACATGAATAATTTCTCTCTTCTACAACATTTGTGTTCAACACTTTATCTACAAAAGTGGTTTTTTGGGACTGGGGCGAGATCCTAAGGCTCCAAGATTGTTTCTCCAGCCAGACTCAGGCTGGGTCCTGTTTGGCTGCAGCGTGAACGAGAGGCTCCCTGCATCCCTTCAAACAGCAGCTCTGACAGAGACACCAGGGTGGGAGAGGCCTGTAGGCAGCTCTTGTGCCCTGGAGTTCAAGCAGAACCTCTGATATAAAGCAACAGCCCAGTTCTAGTGCTCATCCTTCCCTCGGCCACCCTGGAAGTGGGGCAAACAGCGCAGGCTGGCATGCTCCTCGGGGGAAGGATTCACCAACCAACCTCACCCACGGGCTGAGAGTGCAACAGTAACAACCACAAAAGTGATTGCAAACTCTGGTAATGCATGGGTAATTCCTGTAGCAAATAGAACAGAAGGCACACAAAACATCACTTTGGTAAATGGTGTAGAAAAAGCCTGTCAGCTATAGGTGTCAAATATATCCTTTGTAGTTTCACTGAGGTATTTTGCAGCAAAACAATCAAGACAAGTATGCAGATCCCAATTAGGGGACAAGAATCTTCTTGCACTGTGGTGCTAGGAGCTCCCTGCCAGTTTGCTTTGCAACATTCAGGTTTTTTATACTGTGCTGGGACTGTCTGAGAGATCAGATCCCAAGTAAGACCCCAGTTCAGCTGCCAGGTGTGTTTGTGTAGCCTTGAGGGCACAGGGGCTGCATGGGTGACATGGAATCACTTTCCCCACTTGAACTGTGCACGTAGAGAAAAAGCTTGCTTTTTACCTTGGTTTTACTTTGTTTTCCTATTTTTAGTTTTTATTTTTGTTTGGCTGTAACAATGTGCTTCATTTCTGGTTGATCAGCTTCTCTGTTTAATATTGATGACTCTGCAGTTGGACTCCCCAGGTGGTCATCCATCTCACATTGTGCACAAACACAGGGTCCTCTCCATCCCATATCCACCAGAAGGTTCTCCAGCAGGTGCTGAGTAGCCTCATGATTTTGTCAGACACCATAGGTTTGGAAAAATAATTTGCTGGACCACCAGGCAATAAGCAGCAGTTACATCTGGCAAAGCCTAATCCAAAAGGGAAAATTATGGGATTTAAAGGCATCAGGGACCATTCCACCCCACATAGCAACTTTCTGACTAATTCCATGCTTCAGCAGGGGCAAACAGAGATATGAGGGCCCTGTCTGAGGGCCCTGAGAGCATGTCCCCTCCTGGCTGTTTGGCTGTCTGGGCTCAGGGCCAGCTTGGAGCTTGCAGAGCTGAGAGCTGCCCCACTCCTTTGCTGGCCTTGGACACAGCCAGGGCTGATACCACTTCCTGAGGGACTTGCTTTTAAGCTAAGCCCCTTCCATCAGGCCCCATCTGAGCTAGTTTCTGCTGTATTGCAGCCATGCCTGTCCCTGCCTTTGGACCCATTGCTCTGGACCTAAACCCTGACCTGGAGCTGACTTCTAGCCTGGTCTCAGACCTGCCTTTTCACCAGGAACCTGCCTGGTGTTCACAGGGCTGTGCCTGATCCTTGCTCCCCACTCTGGATCTGCCTTGCTTGGCTCACCAGGGGGCTGTGGGACTGGTGAGACTCCTGCCCTGCCAGCTGTGCTGGTGTGCTCAGCTTCCAGCTCACCTTTCCTCGCAGAGAGCCAGCTATGGCTGCTTCCTGACAGGCTGTTCCTCTCAAAATCTCCACAGCTTTTAATGACTGATGATCTCAGCTAAAATGTTAAGCCATTTTCCTTCACAGAAGAGCAGAAATGGTGGATCCATCCAGGAATCAAACCTACCACTAATGATGCTGAACCATGGAAGGAGAAAATGAATAGTCTTACATTGTTTCCACACTCCCGGGGATAAGAATGCTTATCTGGACACTTTGGGAACTCTCTTAGATCTCCAGCCTTTCTATACACAAAGTATAGAGGTGTCCTGGAAACAATGCCATGAATTCACAGGCAGAAGAAAATAACTTGTGCGAGCAGTGGCACTTAGAACTCTTGGAGTCCAGTGGGTCTTTCAGTTTTGTGCCCTTCAGCTCATCACTGCAATTTGTATCACAGAGGTGCCATAATGAGTATCACTGTACCAGCAAGTGGCATGAGACTAAAAAAAGTGTTTAAAAATTGATCTTTGAACAGTAAGACAGAGGGTATCTGGGGAAACTGTGGTCAACCCATCATGATCTTCTTTTCTTCTTCCCCTTCTTTCCTCTCATGCCTTCCTCCCTCTGCCCCTGCTGATTTTGCTGGAGACTCAGCCCTGTTCCTGGAAAAAAATCTATTTGTGCCTACTGCTAAACTCCGTAGCAGCTGCTCAGACCTCTTCCTACCACTGTGTTGTGATGCAGTCATGATTTTACCAGAAAAGTGGTGCTCGCCTGCCATGAACCCGAAAGAGTTCAACACTGATTAGGAAGGAAGGCTGGCAGGCAGGCAGCATGACTGACTAAGCCTGGTTTCCTTAGGAACCCGACTGAAAAAGTGAGAAAGTAAGAGCATGTGTGTTCTGGTAGGCAGTGAATAATCCATTAAAACTCTTAATTAAAAATTTAAACATGTGTCTGCTAATTACATCACCCTTCTTCTGCCCTCAAAAAGCAGCAAATGTGCATGGTTACACACCTGCCTGTGTGTTTATTTCCTTAGGATGCTGCTCACTTGCTCAGCAACACAAATACCAGCTCAGGTAGCAGCTGCCATTGTAAAAACATTCTGGGGAAAAGTGATGACAAATATTTTCTTTTTGTTAATGAATGGCCAAACTGTTCACAGAAATCCTGCTCACTGTTGCTGTATGTCCTGAATTTGTTGATGTTTTTCACATATCAATCCTGATGCTACGAGTTCTCTTCTCAGGCAGGGCTGTTTAATGCCAGCAATACACACTTGGCTGAACAGCTACCTGAAGACCTGTAAAAAGAGAAAAGAGATGGGGTAAATCTTTTAAAAAGCAGGCTGCAAGGATATGGAAATGAACATGGGTGTTGTCTGTAACTTCAAAACCTTCACAGAATGGTCTGCTAAGGTTCTGGAGCCCCTGGAGATTCTCAGTCCTGCAGTGATAGTGTGGTGCTCCACATTTGAAGCACACATGGGGTGAGAGGTCTTAGCATGGTAAAGGGACAGCTCAGATTGCATGTTACCCATGCAAATGGGCACTCCTAGCAAGTGAAACCTGCTTCCCCTCTGTAAGTCACCCTGCAGTGAATCTCCTCTGGTATACGTAGCCTCTTCAGCTGCTCTGAGTTGGCTGGGTTGCAGCCACTTGACATCGGGCCACAGCTTCTGATTTGGGAAGGCTGTTTTATTCACTGCCTAGAGGAGTAGGATCATGTTCAACATTGCTGTTGTTATTTATTACAGTCATGAATTTGGCAGGAATTAGCCAGATTCTGGCAGGTAGCGTATGTCTCTGTACATCAGCATAACTGTGCTGCGCTACAGTGGGTACACTGGGTGAAAAATCAATTCCCTGGTTTTTGGCTCCTGTCAAAACAGGAAGAGGCTAGAGAAGGAGGGCATGTGTGTCCACTGGAACACATATGGACACTCTCACCAGATGCTCACCCAATATGCTCCCCTCAAGACCTGACCTCATACCATGGTCCTACTGTGGCACAGACTGCTGAACCTCCTAGGAAAGTGTCCACTTGGATGTGGGTTTGTTTCCTTGGGGGTACTTCTCAAGGCCCTCTTTAACTTGACCTAAAAAGGACTCAGCAGACAGCGAGAAACTCTGAACTCCTATACCCCGACACCGTGCATCACTAACAAAGCTTTGCCTCAAGACTGAATGACCTTAGGAGGTTATCTTCAAAGTGATATTTTAATGCATTCACTGTCTGTTTAAAAGCTTCACAGACGATGTGTTGGGATGACGTGCTGGAGAAGACTTCATTATCCTCAGGGATACAGACAAGGAGATGGCTGCTCCACTGCTTGAGCTCACATTCATCCAAGATGGCTGGAGTCAGGCAACTCAATTTAGGGGCTGCCAGAATCACTGAATAATTTTCATTGAAGCATTTGTTATCGCGGGGTAAAGATATTAACTGGCTCTTCCTTTTAAAAAATGGGAGTTGTTAAAATCTTAGGTGTATGTAGAGTTTAGGATGCCATGGGACAAATCTAGGCACATATGAAATCCCCAGGCAAGGCCATAAGGTTAATTGGCTCTAGTCAGAAATACTGGGGCTTGCATGATTGGGCTCTCATCACAAGGGAGGGAGAGCAGAGGTGCAATTCAAAATAAAGGTCTGTGTTTGCAGGGTGTCAGCTCCCAGTCCCAGGGCTGACATTCCCCAAAAGCTCACCTCTGCTCCTTTTGCCTTTCCCCACCTTGGCAGGAGTGTGATGTGAGCAGCTGCGTGGTTTACTTGGTAGAACCCTGCTGGACAGCACTGCCCTACGCTGTGGGGGCCAGGGGAGGGGAGCTGGGGTGAGGGAGCAGTTTGGGTGTTTGACACAGGCTCAGCCACTCTGCTCAATGCCCTCTGGTCGCTCTGCAGGGCAACACTCACTCTGCTGACCAGGCTGAGCTTTCTGTACTGCTTTTGCCCAGCTGGAAGACTGCAGCGGCAGAGCCCTTGAGGGCAGCCTGAGGCACTTCACTTATTTGTCCTCTCCAGCCCAGACTGGACAGCACAGGGTGAAGCACTGTGTTGGGGGGGATCCAAGGCACAGGCACAGGGCCTGGGTTTCTGCAGGTCAGCATCACCACCCTGTGTGCTGCAGTGGAGAAGAAGCACCCAAATCTTACACCAAAACCTGTTCTGGGAGTGAGAGGATGTGTCCACAGCTGCTCTCCCCAGACAAAGCTCAATTATGTTCCATTTGTGTAAAGAATGAGTGTGTTTGATCCATAAACAGTAACAACCAAAAAGTCATTTCATTGAGTAGCAAGATCATCCACCACTTGGGAGTACCCAGAACTGTTTACAAAATGTTTTCATACTTCAGCAAGGAAGAGGCTGCATATTTCTGACTGTGGAGCAGAAGGCAATCCTATAATAATGCCTCATCTTTACCAATCTTTCCAAATTATTCACATGAAATATCCTGCTTTCTCTTTTGGACTGTAATGAGGCTCCTGTTGAACCAATTATTCACTAGCTATTCATGTATTGTCAAAAAGGAAATCGCAGAAGCTTTGTCATTAGGAATAAGATTTGATTGGCAAGGCACATGGCTTTGGGGTAGGTTTGCTTATTCCACCTTTTTGCTCTCAAGCCATAGCTTTCAGCTGGCAATTTCCACTGCTATAATCTGATGGAAAGTGATAAAATGCATCAGACTGCAGTACTCAAATGAGAAAACACTCCAGATTAGTAGGAATATAATTATGTTTTTCGTGACATTGATTTTTTATTTTCTAACTGATAAAAGTAAACAACTAAGGGGAGGGGGGGGAGTGCCAAAACCCAACATTTAGACTTTAGTGGGATAATTAACTCAGCAATTAAACATATTTTGTATGCAGCATTTGTCCTCCAGAGCACACAGCATATGTGACGTTTGTCCTTCATTCAAATTCTTGCTTCTTGCAGTCTTTTTATTTCAGCAGGAGCGGCAGCCAGTGGGAGTCCTGCATGAAGGCCCCTTCCATAGCGCTTCCCTTTTAAAGTTGAGTACTCACAGCCAGGATTTGGAAGGAAAGGGGTAGCCAAACAGAATCGTGAAATGAACAGAATTGAGAAGCAAGAGGTCTGTGCAACAGGCATTTGTGTCTGTTTTCTTTTCGCCAGTGATGTTTGGAGGCGAAATAAACCAAGCCCCTTGTGATCCTTTCTGCCCCATGTGCTACCCAACAGCTGCACAACTCCACTGTGACTGGGGCTGCAATGGCAAATGCCCTGTTCTCTGCTCCTACCTGGTATCACAGCAATGGGATGGACATGTTATATCCATGGAAAACTAAAGAACAAGAATTAAAGCCAATTCAAGAGGCCGGTTCTAGGGCTCCCTGCTGATGTAACAGAGTTGATTTTCACTACTGTGTGAAATATAGGAAGAGACATAAGCAACAATGGATTGTTAGAAATCTCACTGGCGTTCTTAGCATTGGATAGTTCTTCCATCCTCAGTTCATCAAAGAGTGAGATTCTTCAGGGCAAGATGATTTTCTCAGATTTTCTCTCCTGTGATACAGAGGAGATGTCCTCCCATTGCCCCACCTTTATCTCTTTTAGAAAAATGAGGTCATTAGGAAAAAGTTCCTCATCTAGGATAAATAAAACATACTCTTTGTGACTTTGTAGGTAGGATGAAGAGGGACAAGTGAACACTGTGTCAGGCAGAGGTGAGTAGATCTGTCATGCTCAGGATGACACAGTACTTCTGCATGTCAACACAAACTGCAAAGCTGTAGCTGATACTGCGCAAGTTAATACCCAAGCACATCACAATTATCTTTTTTCTTTGAGACAACAATATGTGAGGCTTTCTTCAGGGCAGAACTCTGAGCCTCAGGGAAACTCAAATAACTTCCTATTCCGTGAGACTCCCATGGCCCAATTTAAGCTGCTGCTGCTGCAGGGTAGAAGGGCTAACTTCTGAGCTCGCATAAATTTCTATAGTAAACACACTATGACAAGTCATTCCAAATTAATTTCTTCCTTTCCCAAGCTGAATTTGCTGGGTTATGTGCTAAAACCTTGTTTCTTGCTTTGTCCTGAAATGTTGTGGTGCATAATAAACATCAAGTCTCAAAAGGCTGTTTTACTACTAATTTCAGGCAATGAAATACATTACATATGTATTCCTGTTACATGCAAAACACCCTGTGTCTGGAGCACAGCCTTCCCCAAATCCAGAGTGCTTGAAATCTGTCACCATTTATGGAATGCAAAAGTTGCACTGACAAATGTTTTTTACTATCAGACATAAAATGTGTTTGTTATTGTACTGACCTTGGGAGACAAATAGGGAAGCTTTGTCCTTACCCTGCAAGACAGCCACAGCAGCTGGCTATGCTTTAGGACAGGCTAGACTAAAATAGGTCTGTCCATGTGAGAGGCTGATAGAAGAACCCTGGAAATTCTGCAAGTTATTTGAGTGCCATTAATAGACCCCAAAATAAGTAATACCTCTGAAAATGAAATCCAAGGTCAGATTTAATGATTTAATTTATAATTCACTTATCCACAGATACGACAACAATTTAATTTTTGGAAAAAATCTACTGTGATTGGTAACTGCCTCACCCCTTAAAAAAACCCCACATCTACTCTTTTTATAAAGCTAACTGGGGCAGGAGGTGTGTTTGAGCTCTGCCTTGTCCTCTGGAGGGACACTGTGTAGCCAGGGCAGCATGGCCTTCCAATCACTTACATTTGGTAATTACCACCACAGAGGAACAGCCAGCAAATATAGATGGGATGAGGGAATGTAATTGTTCCCAGGGACCCAAAAAATAGGTATGTTCCAAGTACAACAATTTTTAAGTACAGTGAAGTGTTACTTCTATCATGGATAAGAGAAATAATAGGTAGAACGAGAGGTGATTTTCAAGCTGAATCTTTCTTGAAATATTCTCTCATATGCTGTTATTATTCCACAGTAATGCTTCTTTTAGGGCAATATTTTACACCAATGTTACCATCTCCATGGCACCACAGACAGGGAGGCTTTCTAAGCACACAATTTCTCTCACACTCAGTTTAGGAGCTCTTCCATTTTTTTATGCATTTACACTGCACCACTGACTTGAGATATTTGATCTGGAATAATGATAATGCTTTGCTTTTCTTCATTCCAGCCCTTACTCAACCTCCTTTACAAATGTCACTCGGGAGTGCCAGGGCCTTGGGAGGCAGAAAGCCCAGCCAAAACTTGCCTGTGAGTACCTGGCAAAGTTGAGGGCCTGAAGACAGATGCACTCGATTCTTCTCTCACTTGAGAGGCAGCTCAGGTTGACATGACTCTAAACTTTGGAGACGATCTGCCTGCTAAGCTACAGCACATTTATGATTTGCGGGTTTCAAGTTTGACTTGGCTTCATTTTTTAACTTTTGCGTTTGGCAGCTGACGGCTATTAACTGTCACACTCCAATAACCAGGGGGTAGTTAGAACAGCATTAAATATTTGCACTCTGCAGCAAGGCTATACTTCATCTCAGCACACATGAATCCTGTGCTCTTTTCACACTGGAAGAAAACCCACCTTATTGCTATTCAAATCTATCCGTCTCTCTTCCCATACTGCCATTACACATGCAAGGCTCGTCAGTGTCACTGACACAAAAAACCCCTCATGCTTTATGCCAACACCAGTGACACCTGAAAAAAAACCTCCAGACACAAAAGAATTACTGTTTTTAAGAATTTTTTTAATTTGGTCTTCATTTTCTAATAAGGTCACTTATTCCACGTCTTCATAAAAGTATTTCTCCTATCCTGCAAGGCTGCATGTTTTCTTTCACAGGAGCAACTTACAGATAATTCTATATGAAAAGTGTGTTTTGGTAACTGAGGTTTGTCCATTTTGTATGTCCCTGGTTAAATTATGAAGCTTTGTTTTGAAGACAATTTTTCCCCCTCCTCATCTAAACTGCCATTTTGAGTCTAATCTTTTAGGAAATATCCTACATAGGCACTCCTTGTGGTCTGCTTTTAAAAAAGCAAAATTTATTTTGGCCTCTGCAGGAAGCATTTAAAGCACATAATGAATAATGTTTGACACAGGAGTCAGTTAGCAGTCATTTTAGATTAATAACACTGCCCAGAAAAAAACCTTGCAGGGGATTAGACCAAGGGAAAGATGCTTAGGCAATAACCTCTGAGCCAGCTGGTTGCTGAACTATTCACAATAGACATAACTATCTCTGAAGGTCTTAAGTGTGAGAATTATCTCTGGGAAGAGAACAATGAGTTAGTGGGATATAAAACAATAGTCTCAAGCGCTAACACAAGCAGTTAGCCCTGCATATGTTCTCTTCTCAGTTAATCTGCAAGACTTTCAGACAGTAGCAGTTGGTGCCCAAATTAAGACTTCCTCTTTCCCTTTGATCTTATGTAAAAACTAATGAATTGTATAATCTCCAACACCTCTGAAATCCTCCTGGTTAAAGGGAAACTCTCCCTACCTTTCCCATGCCTGTCTCAATTCGCTAAATGGGAGCTATATTTAACAGCAGGCCAATCACATGATCACTGAAAAGGAACAGCACAAGGATCTGTAATCCTAATGCTCTGGAGCTGTGATTGCTATAAATCCTTTGCAGAATGATTTCCTTTAAATCCCAAACATGTCATCACACTTTCAATTAACATTTCTTTATGAAAACTGTGGATAAGACCCTTTAAATTAAAGATTGTTCCCAGACTTGTCATCTTAAAACAGTGTGCATTTCTATTGTAATTTTCATGTAGCATATTTTATTTCACTTTCATATAAGTGAAGCTTTTTACTTCCCCTTTCCCCTCCTTTGCCTCTCCTATCTTAACCCTCACACAAGTAATAGCACTATTTTTCAAGGGTAAACAAACAGATCTACATTAGTTGACACACAAAACAGAGCATTCAAATATTGAAAAAACCAGAAGTGAGCACAGGCAGAGATGTGGCTGATTCTGCCCTGCTTGAATTACTCTTTCCACTTTCACTTCTCAAGTTTACCATTGAATTGAGCTCATCATCTTTACAGACAGAAAGGGATTGAGAGAGGAAAGTGATTTGCCCAAAGTTACACAGTGCATCATCTGCAGAAACAGAAGCACAACTTTTATTTCCTGATTCCCAGCTCATCATTCTGTTCAGCTACTTAGCATGTGGCTTTCAGAATACTAGGCCTGTTTCCTTGCCTGTAAATCTGAACAGCATTGCTACCCACTTGATATTAAAACAAGCCTAAAATGCTCAATGCTGGGCTCAGGACATGCAGTTTTATTTCCAGCAAAAGGAAAGTTTTATACAAGTCAGGGATGCTTTGGCTGTTGGCTAGTGGGAAATGGATTTCCAATATTTGTTTTCCTGACAGTAACCCAGGTAAAAATGCTGTGTTTGAATAATGGCTTAAGTTCAGTGACAGAGTCACTTCTGTCATCCCATCTGGGATTTGAGACAGCGGCACACATCACTGGCAGACAATTCTTTCAATTAAATTTTTCAGAAAGCTGAGTTTTCTGAGTTATCTCTGTGTGGAATTAGCTGGAAAACAGAGGAAGACTGTGAGAGAGAATATTAAGAGTGGCAACATTATCCATTATATAGATAAACCCCCCCTTCAGCAGTAAGAAGAAGGAAAGGAATACAGATCCTGCACAAAATCCAGAATGAAATCGTCAGGCAATCTGACAGCACAATCTGAAATTATTTAGCATGATTTAGCAATACGTTTCTAAGTATCTATATAGCATCCAAAAATATCCATTGACTGATATTGGAAAAATAATGAATGGCTAAATAGAGCAGGTCAGACTCTGATGTCCTTCTATGAATTGGGTAGTAGTTTATTCCTCAGCTGTTCCCACTGGCTTCAAATTATACTTTGTAGCTGACACTCAAAGCCAAATGTCAGGAACCCAAGCTCATTGAACAGATCAGTGGAAAAACTCAGAACAAAACCTCTGACTTGATTCCCTTGCATCCTGAATTGAAAACAAGGAATAGAGGAAGGCAGGCAGGCAGGGAGGCAAGAGGGAAGGAGAAGGAGAGGGAGAGGGAGAGGGAGAGGGAGAAGGAGAAGGAGAAGGAGAAGGAGAAGGAGAAGGAGAAGGAGAAGGAAAGGAAAGGAAAGGAAAGGAAAGGAAAGGAAAGGAAAGGAAAGGAAAGGAAAGGAAAGGAAAGGAAAGGAAAGGAAAGGGAGAGTCTTCACAGTGTTATGACTACTTGCCTTTACCTAACCTCCTTTTCTTCACAGTATACAAGTGTCTTGTAACTACAAGGTAAGATAACATTGGTAAGATAAACAATGTTTACATACTTACATTAATTTGAAATGAGCCATAATCATCAGGACAGGACATTGGTAAAGTTGTTTGAAAAGGAATGGAAAGTGTCATGGGTGTAGAGCAAGAGGAACAGCAAATTTAACCACCAAACCATTGAGGTTTTCCTTACTGACGGGCAAATTCATGCAGTAAGAGTGGTACGGCATATGTGACCATGTATTAAAAGCAGGGACTGCAACACATCCATCTTCAGCCTGTCAGTTTTTCTTGATTGAAACAAATCACATGGATACACCAAGTCAAGGAATTAGAAATTAGCTACGAGATGTAAAAAATCACATTCTTCCGATCAACCTATAAAGTATGAAGACCATGCACATTGCAGACTCTTAGTTTTGTCTGCCATTCTATTTTCATTCTAACATAATTTCTCTTCCTCTCACCTATGCTAGAGCATGAGAAATGTAGAGCCTAAAGCTCTTTTGAGAGTAGCACTATGATGAAACCAGTCTTACTTGCACAAAGCAGCTGACGAGCAGGTCAGCAGAGAGACAAGGCCTGTCCACAGAGCCTTTCTCAGGCAGCTGTGAGGCAGGGTTCTCACAGCTCTGAGGGACTCACTGTGCAGTGCTTGCAGTGCTGCAGCTCCACCCGTGAGGATCTGCAGGAGCTGCTGGTTGATGCAGGAATCCCATATCAGGTGGTCTCTAAGATGACAGAACCTGTTGTCCAGCGTGTCAGATGGGAAAATGGACCAAACAAGGGAATTGGGATCTCAGCCTTGATTCCTCCCTGTGCTCTTTCCAATACGCAAACTGCAGTAACGCGTTCAATATCTGTGCATCCTTTGTTCCATCCTGGGCAGTAAAGTGTGAACCCTGCACTGACTTAACATTCTTTGGTGAACCCTAGCCTTTAATTTTTCATCTCTTCTGTGGTACAAACACCAATCTGATGCTCCTTCTTTCCCTTACTGCTGAGATCGCCCTTGAACACCCACCTGGACACTGAAAGTCATGTATAAAACATTGAGATTTAGCATGTAGTGTGGATTAAGCACCCATGTCTTGTTTCCATTTCAGCAGGATACACAGAAGAAAGACAGAAAAAACCCAGGAGCTACTGTATGACAATTTTTTATTTATCAGTATCAAATTACATAGCAAAGTAATGAATGCAGTGTCAGATCACCTTTTTGAATACTGTAAATACAAACAAAATCCACCATATTGCTAAATTATCTATAGTAAATTAAAAGTTTAAAAATGTGCGTTTCAGAGATTCCATTTGGCATATCCTGTCAATATATCCTGCATAAATATTTCTGTACCTCATTTTCATTATGTGTACCTTGATGCAGCCTCTAGAAAGCACACATGGAAGAGAAAGGACCTACCTGCATGTTTATTTTCATCACCGACTCATGCATCTGCCCTGAAATCACTGAAAGTACCTATCTGCTAGCTCACCTGACAGAAAGAAGTGACTGTACCTACAGACCTAGAGATGAACTGACAGATAAAAGTGGCCAGACCCAAACCTACTGCCATCAGTGCAAGATGGCTGGATGCAAGATATCACAACTGTGGATCAGGTCTTTAAATTCCTGACAAAACAGTGATATACTTTCATGGAAGCTGGACTACCTAGTGGCCAGATCTTGTACACTCCAATATGTATGGGAATTCCTGGGACATTTATACCACTCTTTACAAAGGTCTGACTCTAATAACAGGAACAACTCCCTCTTTACAAAGTTAAGTTATGAATAAAGTCAGGTCTGTTTGTTTCATGTAAATTGAATAGGATTTGGCCACAGCTGGATACAAACTAGATAATTCAACAGAAGTATTTTAATGGTATTAATCAGCGGTGTCATTTAAATGGGACTTCCTTGGAAAGTGTGTAAATAGAACACTTTTTCCTGATGGATGAGATAATAAGCTTCACTTAGCACTGTTCCCAAAAGTTAAGACTACTGAGATGTGGTAGATGTACGCAATGGAAAACACCATAGAAATATATATATTTTGTTTAGAATACAATGAACAGAAGTACAGAAGCGTTGATGCAGGTACTGGAAAGGTAAGGAGGAAAAATTTAGGCAGCAATCCCATGGCAACACAGAAGTAACTCTTGATCCCTCCAATTCACCACTATCAGTGGAAATCAGGCTTCTCTGGGAAGGTGCAACCTGAACGCTTGATAATTACGCTGGCTGCGTAATGTCCAGCCCGGATACACTCAGTCACCGGCCGGTCGTAGACGAGCTGGGAAAGAAAGCCTATGGGACACAGTGGGAGAGAAAGAGAAGGGAGAAAATGGTCAGATCTGTTTTTTGAGTGTATCAGTTTACAGGGAAAAGCACTGAAATACTGGCCTGCCTGTATGTACCCCTGCAGCCTGGCCAGATTAAACTGAGAATTGCGCTTGAGTGACCTGCAGGGCTGGAGTGGTGCTGCTGCTATTTCTCTGTGAAATCTCCATTTGGTAGCTTCCAGTAAATTAGAGATTATCAAGACTGATCATTATTAGTGCTCTTGAAATTATTTTAACAGAACTCCTGCTCTCTTCTTTATAGAGATAACTCCTGATTCCTCAAAGAATATTTTGAAAACAAAGAAGCGGTTTCCCCTGTTGAAGAGAGCTCCTTTTGTTCTTATTGGCTACATTTACAGCCCCAACACAACTGTGTGCAAGCTTTTCTCCAAAAAAGGGAAAATAGAGAAACATTACTACAGGTTAAACATTATTACAGTTATGGGCGCTCACAGTGCAAAAAAGGTGAGGAATTTCTACCTGACGAGAAAAGCTAGATGACATCTATTGCCTTTGATAATGGGACATTGAATCTAAAACTTCAGCAACAGTGGGTATCCCTGAGCATGTGCAGGTACCCTCCTAAGCAGCAAAATGTGCAGAGAACAAGAAGCCTCTCAGAATTGGGGCACATGGTTCATGGCTTCAGCTGCCCCAGCCTGGCATGCACAGCTTGGAAACCCAGGAATCACTGGGAGCTGAGTGCTTTGAAAACCTGAGCACCTCCTAAATGAACAGAAGTGAGCAGTCCTAAAATGGTAATTGGAGAGGTTTAGTACAAGCAGCACCAGAAATTTTATGGATTGAGTCCCTCATTTCTGAAGCATTTTGTCTTGGCTGAAGCTATTGTGATCAAAAGCATGACAGAACTTACAGCAGAGGTGAAATATGTATTTTAAATTTGGAAGAGGTTTTCAAGATGTGAGAAGTAAACTTAGTATAATTTAAAACTCCACTCTGTCATTCTAGAGGTAATATTTTATTCACTTTTATCCTGTTTTTAATATGTTTCAGAGGTATGTCTCTTCTTTGTCCAATCACAGAGGGAAAGTGAGACTTGCCCAAGAAAATCAGAATTCTAGCAAGATGAAATATGTTCTTTTTAAAGATTTCATCCACCATTTCAAGTTTCTGTCATGCTCAGGCTTTGGGCCTTGACAGTACAAATGTAGTCTTGAAACCAAGTCTCTGCTAAGTACTGTGTAAAACTCATAAGTACCAACTTCTGACATGCTACAAATTTTGATTCAAAGCTGAAATGTTTTGCTAGCTTGCTTCCAAATTCACTCTCTCTGTTCATCTGGTTTACTATTAGGAAAAGGTTCCACATTGTATTGTGATGCTGTGCTCTGTTTCTAAATATTTCCTTTTGCAGTAAGCTGCTACAGCATAACTTTAGAAGATATGAAAAATATTTCATCCTGTGCAATGATGTCTGCCCTTTGGAGATTAAGTATTATGTAAACCAAGAAAAATAATGTTATATTAATAAAGGATAATCCTGCTGAGCAAAAGACCTGTTTTCATGAATTACCAATATCTATCTTGGCCTCTTGGTCATGGACTGCGAGTGAAAAGAAGCCTAATTGATACACAGTTTTCTCTAAACTGCACCAAATAAGAGAAGAGTTTGAAACTATAGAATCTAAAAATGAAACACTTTTCATTGGAATAGGGAGTCCATAGAGAGTAGGCAAATGAGTTTCTGACATATGTTTCTGACATCAATACTTTTCTAGAGAACTACATATTGGCTGTAATTTCACAGATATTGACTAACACTAGCTAGGAAAAAATTACTCCTTCACCAACAAAAGGTAAGTCCATAAGCACAAGTGAAGAAGACAGGAGTGATCAGTATACAAAGACAAGAATCTAAAACAGGAAGAAATTGTGCTGTGAGTGCTATCACTGATGGTAGTCAGGGATGACAGACAACACAGCTGTGGCAGGATGGTCCAGCTGCAATAGTTGGGTAACAGTTGAGAAATTCAAACAGCATGCCTGGCAGAAATCAGATCGTTTCTGAATAACGAGATGAAAATGGTCTGCTCTCCATTAAATTAACATGCATTCTTAGGAAAAACTTTCTTGGATACGTGGATGGTGTCAATCATTAAATTTAAACTGCCTGGGAGGCAGGAGCTTGCCAGTGTGCTTCTGGGTGGTTAAAACTTGAGAGCAAGTTGTAACCATATGTAAAATGAGGCTGTTAAGACAGTCCATTTCTGACTCAGTAAGTATGAAGATACACTGGGCAGGTCTCCAAAGGCAAACATGGGGCTAGGTTTTCTGCAGAGCATGAATTCAGAGAGAAGTTTATACAAGAAAGAACAACTATCCTCTACATTTATGATCAAGGTATCAAACATACATGAAGGTGAGAAAATCCACAGAGCGAAGTACCATAAAACATGAATTACTTTTCAATACCAACTAGACTGACACTGTCATCACCTCTCAGGCTCATTGTAGTTTCAAGTTAGTATGAGTCTTTTGTCTTCAGTGAAGCTACTTCTTATTTATTCTCATCTAAGTGAAAGCAGAGTCAGGTGAAAAAAACATCTTTTTCTAATTGGGGATAGAAATGAGAGCTCTCTATGATTTAAAAGTGTTGCAGAAATGACATTAAGTACAGCTGTCATATATGAGATATACAGGAATTGCAGTGGGGAGTTTGCCCTCAAACCATTCTCTTGTCTGCTGAGTTTCTTTTAAAAGGTATGTGTTTCATAGATGAAATGGAAATAGCAGTATCTGACACAATATCGCATGGAATGACAATACAAACACACATATCACTAACAGAACTACATCACACAGGAAGACTAGGCAGTTGGCAAAGCAGACCCCGAGGGAACACCAGAAAGCAGTGTTGTTTGAGCAGAGAAGCAAAGAGCTCTATCAGGTTGGCTGCCTTAGCTGCAGAATGTTCTTTTCAGTTAATGCAATAAAAAGCAACATGGTGAGAATATAATTCAGAGTTTGCCTCCCCCAGTGTATAAGGCACGGTGATGCAAACCCCATGAGTCATACTCTCAAGGCATGGATTCAGATCTGAGTTCCAGCTGAAGAAGTTACTCCCCCATCTGTTTTTCACCATGCTGCTTTGCTGCTGCTATAACCTGATACCCTGTCAAAAGGAACCAGATCAGTTTAAACAGTAGCTGTTAAACAGGAGATCTTTGCTAACCTGGCTGATTGAAACTGAAGTGGGTTAGTGAGCACTCAAACAGCCCGACCAGCGAGCAGGGCATTGGAGGGAATATGAGAAACAATTGAAAGCTGCAATCTCTTAAGGTGCCATGATTGGAAATGCAAGAAGATAAGTGAACATATCTTCAGACTTACTTCACACTCCTACAACTTCAAAGACCAAAAGAGCAGGGTTGAATTCTGATACTGTATCACAGGCCTGGGATCCCAGACCTAGATCATTCCAGCACTTATTGAAGTATTTCAGCATCTATTTAATTTCTGTGTGGTCTGAACTGCTCCCTGGCTATCACTGGAATGCAGTGCAGAAAGCAGCAGTAAATTTTGGCTACATCAGACAGCCCCACTTTGAGTATTTTACCAAAACAACTTCAGGCAATATTGTTTACCGTGTTCTAGCTGCAGCTGCTCTGCAGTAGCATTTCTGCACTGCTGAAGCTGTGGATGGTGTTGTAAGCATTGTGCACCACTCTCACACTAAAACACACACCAAAGCAAGAGCCAAACTCGAGGCTTCCCCGCCTGCCTCCTGGCCTGCTATCCAACAAGCTAACTCTTTATGGAGTAAGGGAAAAGGCAGTTGCAGGATGTCTAGCAAGCCACCTTGATGTCATGAGCCATCTTGGTAAGCTTTCAGAGTAGATTGGGATGCCTTTTGTCCTTCACAGGCACGGACAGTCAAGTAACCACCTTGCATTTACTAATGGTGAGAACTTCTTTGAAACTGGGTCCAATTCATCCCACTTGTCTTCCTAGAAAAAAGACAACTTTGCTTCAAAAGTTGCTTTAAACCTTGGAGTGGTACAAAATGTATTTGCATTCTCAGATGATAGAAGTGATTATAGCACATCAATTGCTATTTTTGGCCCTTAATTATTTCTTTTCTGCTCAGCAGAAAAAAAAGCAACTCTTGAATCACTTTGCTCTGAAAAGTGTGCCTGAAATAATTGAGAGTTAATCTTTATTATCGCCAGTTTCCTTACCACATATTCTCAAAGACAACATTTGTAATTGTTAGGTATGCAAACAGAATGAGGGATGGAAAAGTGAAGTTGCTTTGTTCCTTTTTGTGCTCCCCACCAAATGGAAAGTCCTATAAGCCAAAAGTAGTGCTTGAGCCTCACATCCAGACTCAAACCAAGACCCTCACTGAGACCAGCTCAAATCTCTCTGGGGATGTCCGTGTAAGTTTGAAAAGACACAGGAATACAGTCCAGTGATGACACAAAAGGTGTTGTCTTCACTTTGTTACTCCTTAGAGTTGAGTAGCACTTAAAAATCATTAGGGGAGAATCAAGTTGATTTTCTAGCAAAATGGCTATTTCAAAGGCAATTTCACTGAAATCAGTGATTTCTTTGAAAGTTTTATGTCAAGATTATTAGTGGTAATTCTGAATGAACACTTAGCACTAGTGCAGTTGGACAGGAATGTGGGAGTCTGACAGCAGAGATTTAAAACAGTTCTGGTCTGCTCCAGTAATGGTTTAGCAACACTTAAAAACAGCTCATATTGAGGCCAAATGTTTCATTTCAAATTGTATACTTGACAATTAATTTTAATGACTGTTAATTACTAATTCTGGCTGAAAATCCATTTATAGCCTCCGACACCCAGCTCCCCCACTACTCGTCTTTCTGCAGTTTCTCTCACACTTCCAACCTTTATAAAATGCCCATGGTAAAAGTTATATTTTTTTTAACGCAAGAGAGAAAAGCTGAAAAAATCCAATTATCAAATGCATCAATTATAAACAACTACAAGCTGAACCTGAATCAGAGCCTTTCAAAACCTTTTTGGTATGTGATGTTCCCAGACAATTCTGCTTCCAAATGAACCCTAAAGCATATAACCTATGCTAGCCAGGCCATTCACCATCAAAATTGTCCCAGCCACAAATAGGATCATGACCAGCTTAGCTCTTCTTTTAAATACAAAAAACTCATCTTTTTTGTATTTAAAATTTCTACAGCCTAATTTGTGCACTGTACTTTAAAAATTTTTTTAAATTCCACCATAGGGGCAGTTGCAAGCACCTTTTCACACTCTTGCTCATATACAGGATTTATCACAGCTGTTGGAATGCTCATCTATTTTTATGTGATCCCACTGGATCTCCAGGCCAAGAGTGTGGGAAGATGCAGTTCTCAAGAAGCATTATCCAGTCAGTGTAAAGCCTTGTAGCTGCCATGACTGGGGCTTTTTTTTTTGAGTTCTTTTAGCAGTGTTGGAGCAGGGTAATGTTGTATCATGAGCCTGGTCAGTAGTAGTCAGGTGGCTGGCAAAGCTCCTGCCAAGAGCCAACCAGCCACCCTAGATTTTGTAAAAGATGTTGGCATCAGTTGATTCTGCAATATAGTCACTGAACGACCGTACGTCAACACGCTGAGGTTTCTCCTTTTTTAATTTTGTGGCAGATGGTGGATATTACAGCCAAGAACTGTGGTAAGCCAGAAGCCCTGCCCATTGCTATCAAACCAAATGTTGGCTATTCTAAATGGAAACGTTTTTGATTAAGGGTGGGATTTGGCTTCTGTTTTCATGTCTTTTGGCACTGTGGTCTGACACATCAGACTTACAGTATATAAGACAAATTAAATGTAAGCATCTTCAAACATTCTATATTTCTTTCAACCTTCAAGCACTTTAGCAGTTTCTCTCTAAAAATTTACTTTAAAAATGATTCCATACATGCATATATATTAACTACAAATGTATATGCATAGAAGCATGTGTCTTTTTCCCTCCTTTAAAATGCAATGGCTCTTGCTTATACAGAACTGTAGTGCCAGGCTAATTACAATTGAGAGTAAAAAGGTTACCAACTCCTCCATACAAATGGTCATTTAAGACATATATCTAACAAGTGGCAACCTTGAAATCTCTCACTGGAAAGAACATTAGAAAATCCTTCCTGACTATACCACTGGAGGAAAGTTTTAATAAAAACTAATTAAACTACAAAAATCTCAAGTGGTTAACTGATTTTAGGGGCTAAATTTCTGGCAATTCTAATTATCCTCTTGTGGCTTCACTTAGTGTTTCACAACCATGACAGATGACAATGAAAAACTGCAGTTAAATTCATCCTCCCTGACACCATGCTAAGCACTAGCTTCTCCCTCTCCAAGTAAAATCAATACCATGTTTGAGTAAACACGTTTACAGCTTTATTAGGATGTCTTGCTTGTTCTGTAACAGCGACTTGAAGCTGTGGTAGCAAATCGACTCAACTCAGTTAAACCTAGAGAGCTGAGTAAGAGGCTCATCGATAAGGTTGTTATATAAATAAACTGCAGGAGACCAGAAAGCTGGAACAAACAGCTTGGTAAATGTCAATATTTTTACTTCCAGAGAATGACAAAACCATGAGATCACGACTAAAATGTTTCAGAAGTCTATATTTACTTTATTTATAAAATGGTCACGTGCTAAAAGCATTTCACTGCCTGTGTACAAGAAACTTCTTATTTTATAATCAGCAGTATGAATACTAAACCAAGCATGTTTTAGGAAATGCAGTGATATTGGTATCTCTATGCCTATCCCTCTTGTTTTCTTCTTATTTATGGATACATTTTCAATGCATTGAATTTCTGTAAGGATCTCTCTGATGGGTCTACATCTTCCTCAGTCTGAGGTTATACAGTCATTTATGGACACATGCAAATAATACAACTTTGCATTTACTAGACAACTATGAATAAGTGAAAGGAGTGTTCTCAGTTTAACAGCCTTTTCCTGGAATGGAGAGGAGGTGTTGAATACACAAAACAAAAAAAGAACGCAGTCTCTAAAGCTTTAAAGCGTTACATGTGGAAAATGTTAATGGAAGATTTCTGCAGAAATGTGACAAAAAAAAAAAGAAAGAAGACTTCATTACATCTTTGTTATTCCATTAGGAATCAGTTACTCAAGGCTGAATAATTTCATTGCATTGCACATGATTGCCACTGTTTGGCTCTACTGGGCCAGCTCACTGCAGCACAGAGAACAAGGTGTCATCATAGTTCCCAGGGCCTGGATGTGCTCAGGCCCACCAGAGACTCCCTCTAAGGAAAATCTTTGTTTCTTTGGTGCTTTCATTCAGGTAGGAAAGGGGCATGCAGCTCTTGGTGGTTTGCTCCTGAAGGCTGTGCCATGGATTGAGGAAACAGACCCTCAGGTGAAGCCTACTTAGACTGATGTGACTCTGTCACTGCCCTGTGCCTTGACTACATACTGCCCACCTTCTGAGAGGGAATAGCTCAAAGCTGGAGCTTTGTTAGATTTTGTTACAAATATAACAAGTATTTTATACTCTGACATCCTTCCACATTAATCATCCTTAGTGGACTCTATTTATAACCTGTTGCATATCACTTCTATTAAATTCCTCAGCACATCTTACTGTCCAAGAAAAGAACCATTTCAGTCTATAATATGCTCCGTGAAAGCTGTGATAGAGAAAAGTGATAACAAAATTATAACTTCTCATGGTTTGGTCCTGTTATTAATTTTTAAGTCCACATGATGAGCTTTGGGAAATTTCCTTCAGGATCAGAATCTGGTTGCCTTAGGCTTGTCTCTGGCAGCCTCCAGGGGAAACATTTGATTAAAAAACCCCCTCCAAGCTTACAAGGAGTATCCAAGGCACTGCATGTGCCAAACCAGAAATAGGTATTTTCATTGGAAGTATCTTCTCTATTTGAAAAAAATACTTTCCAGGCTGATATTTCTTTTTTTTTTTCTCCTAAAAGCACTTCCTAGAAATGTTCTTCAAAGTCTAAAATTATTCTTAGTAATTTTTAAGATAGAAGAGTGAAATAAGCTTTCTTTTATTTGTACCTGTGGAAAGTTTCTAAGCCTCAAACCAGATCTGTTGCATTGACACTAAATGGTGACTACTACACCTACTGCTTGGAATAAGAGGAAGAGAACTCCACTAATTTCCTATAGATATAATGAAGTTCTTAGAGTAATAAAATGGAATAATATGTCCTATCCTGTACTCAGTTTTTAACATATATTCAAGTGCAAAAAAGGTTGCACTTGAATGTAACTTCATAGCCAAGATTCATATGCACAAAAGTTAGGAGATTTGAAGTTGCATTTGCAGAATAACCATGTCTCAGGAGAGTTTTATTTGCAGGTGTGCTTCCACACAGCCAAGCCAGCAGTATGCAAAGAGAATCAAAAAGCAACATCCAGTGCAGTGGGAATATGAGAGCTAGACAGCCTGTGAATTTCCTGACTTTTGTGAGCTGAAATAGCCTACCCTAGCATTATATTCATAATGCTCCCATTTTAATACAGTGACACTTAATACCTTTTGTCTCTTTAAATATCTGTTACAGTTCTGGATTGATAGTAAAAATTTACTGATCACCAATAACAGTAATGCCCCTTTCCACTGGGTCAGAGATCAGTGCCACATCAACCCACAAGCACTGCTACTACCACTGCTTTTAACTGGGACCACGTTTTTTCTTTTAATTCCTTTTTACAGCAATCTTGCCATCTTCCTACTTCAAGTACAAGCCCATTGCAGTGTGGGGGAAGTGAACAAATTCTGGGAGACTTTAGCAGGCTGTTATATAACAGAGGGGCTGTAAGTGAGAGAGGACCCACGTGTGAACACCATGGCCTGAGAAGTGTCCTTATGCTCATTGTGTCCATGTCCTTAGCACCCACCGAGGCATGTTAGATGTCAGACAATGTATTTCAGTGTATTTTTGTATTTCATTGTGTGGTGTTTTATCTCCTGTGAATATAGCATCAGCTTAATCTGACACATCATTTCTTAGGGGACTATATCCTGCCCTGATTCCCAGGGGAATGTTCTTGATGATCCAATCTGACGAGTGCCTCTGTCTCTACTCAGAATACATTAAAATAACACAAAAATATTGCCAACAGTCTGCAAGCAAGGTAATAGTAACTCATTAAAGTAATTCCTAACCCTCCACATGAACATTTTCTTTATCATTACATGATTTTCTAACACATGACACATTAACATAAAATGAAATGTTATGAGGGTAGGCATAGTAGGCATGACAAAGTATTTTAAACGGTGATGATTTGCTTTGAGGCGTTAAGTCAATTTGTAATTGTCCCATAGCTATTACAGCAAAAATTGGAATTTTGTAATTGGCTTTGAAAATCTATTTTTAACACAGTAGGTTTGTTTTTTTAAAGTGTACACAACCTATTTGACATTTATTTTTCACAAAACCTGTCCAGAATGTCACTGAATTTATGGTGAGGAAAATTAGGCCTTTTAAAAGCCAATTTTGCAAAATATTAATCCTCTTGCTGTGTACTGAGGCTCCCTTAACACTGACAGTGTCACTGACAGGAAGAGAGACACAGGGACTAAAGGAATCAGGTCCTGCTTCAGTCTAATTAGAAACTTCTAAGGGTTTTTTAATTCCATACACTGATCCTTTTAAGTGGATCTTTTGCTTCTATATTTTATTTAAGAAACGACAGCAAGTAAACTATGTTTTGCCTCACTTTTATTCTGCTATGTCTTTTTCTGGATTTCCTTTAAATGGAACAGGTAAAAATGTGAATTACTATATTTATGTTACTATATTATAAGAATACATATGTAATGAAATTAGGAGGAACAGTTAGACACCAAGAGAAGGGTAGCAAATGAAAACAGTGAAACCAGTATAATCATAATTATACTTGGACAACACATGCAAACAAGTTTACATATAATGTCAGCACAGAAGAGGATAGTCTTTCCAAAGAAATAATTTTGAACGGAAATTGGTAAACAAAGAAGTAGGGAATTAAAAAGAAAACAGGAATATTCCATATTTTTTTTCTGAGTGGTATCTATTTTTATGGTTTTGTTTAAGTAGCTGCAATTCAAACTGTGGCAAATTTCAAAAATGAGCCAATACTGATGCTGAAATTACTAGCAACTGGCTAGACTATTGATCGAATAATGATGTGCCTCTAGCTGAGACCGAGAAAAAATCAACTAGGAACATATAATCTGGTCATTTTCTAGTTTGTAGCAGGTCACTTACAGAGATAACGTGGTCATCTAATAGCCTGGGTTTATGTGGGATGTTTATCTGACAGAGTTCCGAATGCCATCAGAACACAGGGGTGGTAAGTCATGGACATGTTGACAGGTTATCCCCTAGCAAGCAAAGATTGATGGCCTCTCTGCAGCTCAGCTATTATAGTCCTGTATGCTGTTTATAAACCAGCAGTAGTAAAGATGGGCAAAATGGGCTGTCAGTCAAAGTGCTGATGACACTAAGTAAGTATTTTTATTTCAAAGCTTCCTATCTCATCCACCATGATCTCAGTAACAACAGGATTGCTCAGAGGCAATTAGCCACCAATGTCATACAAATGAAGAGCGCTGCTTTCTGTTATAACAGCTATCTTTACTTCAAAGAAAAGCCAGAACAATTCAAAACAGTATCCCCTCTCTTTGCTGGTGCAGATAAATTTTGTAGCAAAAAATCAGCCATTACATGCACATACATATTTTAGTGATCCCACCAAAAAAATATCCCCTGCTCCCAGCTGGCAAGTAGCTCTGCATCTCAGAGCTCTGTTATCAGAAGGGAGTACTTCATAGCAGTGACATTTTATCCACGGTATTTCTCTCTATCAGATGTGATTAAAAAATGATGACAACTTCCCAAGGTGTCTTAAACAAGTATAAAAACCTTATAAAAATTAAAGACCACTACAGGTGAATGAAGTAGCTTCTGATACCACGCTCCTGCTGTTCAGTAAAAAACTGCTCCTAGCTCCTTGTACTCCTGTTTCAACAAATCTAGAATGTTCTGGGGGAACTGAATACTGGAGGAAGAGCAGCCCTTACAGCACAGATTTACATAGAGAGGAAAATGCAACAAATAAGAGAAATATTCATTTTTAGTGTAAACAAATTCTTCTCCAGTCTTCAAGAGCCCTAGAAATCCATTAAGTAGCTTTCATTTAATATAGTCACAAGCTTACTCATAATTTAGTGTTCTGAAAAAACATTCAAATCTCTCTCTGCTGAAGGCATTATCAAATCTTTTTGCATGTTTAGCACTCCTGGAATAGCCATATAGGAACTATTCCTAAAAGCTCTCATTTCATTTCTCACATGTGCACATGCCTGTATCCCCACAATGCTTGCACAAGAAATACATAAGGGACTTATTAGAAAGAGTCATAAGTACAGTCCCTCTTTGCCCTAGAACAGATTTATTGCAAGAATATGGAATTCCCACTCTTTGAGCTTTACTTTTTAATTTGGCCAGCACTTACTCTGGAGCCACCAACATCACCCTCTCTGAAGATGGCTGGATTTCTACAGGAGCAGGAACTGCACCTGGGAACTTAACACTCATAGGATTAAAATTCACAGGACTGTAACACAATTTAGGTGGGAAAGGTCCTCTTTAGGTCACTTGCTCAAGCCCCTGGCTTAAGGCAGGGTGAACACAGATGATGTCAAATCCCATCAAGATGATTTTTTAATTTTAAAAATCACTAGATTCCTTCCATAAATTATGTATGCTACAGAACAACAGTGTAAGAATTATTACACTGGTTTCAATTATCTTTTCATTTTTATCAATATTATACTTGTTTAAATCCACCAGCTTCAACCAAGGTATTCCAAAGCTATCCTAGTGTGTAACAGAACCAGATGTTTTTTCAAAGAGGTTTCTTTCAAAGAGGTTAATAGTAGAGGAGTAGTGATGACCAATTATTCTGTGCACTATGTATTCTTTGTAAATGTGCATTTTTATGTATTGTACAGTGGTTTTATAGATACACTTACATGTATATGTATGTGCATAATATGTTCAAAGAATATTTCACATGGAAGATAGCATTTCAATAATGTAAAAGTATATCAAATATTACTTAGTTCTGAAATCAAAGCTGGATGTCACTCTATCAAAAATCATTTGCATTTACCTCATGAACAGAGGCTAAATCTTAACAATACAAGAACCTTTAGGCAAACTCCTGCAAGCCCAAGGTCTTTATCTAATTTGTAGAGACATTTAGATTAAGATGGAAAAATAATGCTTGGAATTAACCTCTCTATTAAAGATAAGGAAATAGCTTTACTGAGATAGTTTGGCTCAAATAAAATCAGTAAGATTCTGAAGTATCTTCAGAATAGATACTGAAGTATCTTCAGTAAGCCTTGTGGTCCCTAAAAAGAAGATAAGGATACCATGAGGCCCACTCACACAAGGACACATAAAAGAAGATGACTGACTCCTCTTTTGCTGCTCTCCCTATCTCTATCAGAATAGTTGTCTTATAGCTGAGAGAGGAGTTGGCCATCTCATAAGGCTCATGCTGGGGTTCACAAGAAATAGAGAGAGAGAACAGCATGCTTATTCTGTAAGAAGGTGCACCAAAAAATTGTGACTGTAGCTTTCAAACTCCAGCTAGCAGCTTTATGAGATTCCTCAGCATATGAAAGCTGCCAATGCCACTTTTAAATTGACAGGTGGTTTGAGCCATTGACCTCCCCTTTGATACTGACAGAGGCAAATTGCTATCAGCTCCTATCTGGCACTGTACAATGCTTAATGAAGAGCTCCTTCTACCTTGGGATTTCTTTTCTTTGAGAATGGTATAACATCTTTATAGCATGGTGATAAGTAATACACACTTGCTGCAATCATTCTGTCACTGCCTTATCATGCTCCTTGAAAATGATTTGTGGTTCCATTTCATACTCTAGTACTTTTCATGTAGTATATGACTAAATCATAGCAGATTATTAAGTCAATATATTTATATTGATGGAACCTGAAGAAACATCGATTTTACACCTTCTCCTATTCATTTGTTATGAACTCTGTACTCAGTTCCAGTGACTAGACGGATTCTAGGCGAGAGATTTTGCAGAGAACAATGGCAGCAACTATCAGAACAGATGCTTATTGTTTTCATTAGTTACGGTGGCAATGACAAAGGGGATTTCAAACAGAAGGCAGGCCTGCTCTGGCTAAAGAGAGCAGGATGGCATAAAGGAAAGCATACGATGGTAAAACTGACCATATTTCAGTTGATTTATTGCCATTAAGTACATTTTGATTATCATTACTGCAATGGTTCGAATTGGGGATGGCTAGTAATAAATAAATGTTAATTTAATGAGCAACAGAATGCTCCCCAAACTCTACAAACTAAGGCTGTAATTCCATTAAGAGGACTCTTGTGACATAAGCTATGTCAGCAAAGCTCAAGTGATTTGTCAATGTTGTAAGAATCTGGAGGTGGAATTGCAACTTTAATTTATGGGTATTTCAGAGATTTATAAAGAAATATCTGTGGTTCTCCTGGAAACCACAAGAGGTGCTGAGATGCTACAAAGTAAACCATTATTGCTAAAACTTGTAAAAGGTAGCAGTGCTGCTGGTAAGCAATAAAAGCAGAACTGTGTTAGTGTTGTTTAGAGAAGTGTTTTTAGCATAAAGATACCTGCAGCTATCTTAAAACTGAGTTTCTTATTCATGCACTGCACCAGCTTGAGTGGCAGATGACTTGATGCCTGGAGTAAGAGGCAAGAAATTCAGAGATATTCCTGGTGCCAACTTAATAAAACCACATTTTAACTGAAGAATGTGGTTTATTTCTTGCTGCTAGCTGTTGGGGTGAGCTAGTTCTCCTTGGAGGCTGGCAGCTTCATGTTCAGAAATGCTGAACTCATGAATCAACTCATGGAGTTACAAGTGCCCAGAAACTTTGTGTCTTTAAACTTTTCCTTGACTTCAGGTATCAAGAACTTCAGTAGTTAAACTGGTTCTAGTAAAAAAAAAACAAAACCAGAGTTCTCTTTTTATCAGTTTTTACATGGAGAAACATATGAGAGGTGATTTGCCAAGCTGGCATAATTATTGGAAAGGAATTTCCCTACAATCTGTGAGTTATAACTCTGGAAGAGTGTGCCACCGTGAAAGATCTTTCAAAATATGATAGAGTCTAACAAACCTGACCTCCTAATGCAAAAGAAATCTTTTTTGATGGGGTTAGTTCTCATTATATCTCACATTCCCCTCTCAGCCAAGACACCTGCTCCAGAAAAACCGCTGCTCAATCATGTTAATATATTGGTTCCAGAGAAGTATGGGAAACTTTGCCACGGGACTCTTGTTCTCTGCTGTCTGAATAAAAAACTAGGTTTCCAGGAGGGGATACTGTAACACTGAATGAATTTTTTAGTCAAGGGAATAATTTTGAAACATTTTACTGCAAGGACGCTAAGATCAAAACATTACATGTACTGTTGCCTAGGTAGTAACAACTGATAAAAGCCCCAATCAAAGAAAGAAGCAAAAAAGTACTGAAGAGAATATAACTTTCCTGTTGTAAAAATTCTGTCAGGACAGTAACACTGCAGCTGGCTCAGTGCTAGAAGATACACATGTTGAGCAGTATTACCTACACTACTGCACAAGGCTTGCTGCTAAGGAGACATTCAAGAACTTCTCCTGTTCCAAATACACACTTTGAAAACACAGGAAAAGTGTGACACGGATAAAATACAGACATTTCCCCCAAATGAAACACAGACCAAATCAAAGCCTATCCAGTCCAGTATCCTATTTCCTACATATGGGAAGGAAAATTAAATGTCTTCTTGAAGAAGGAGACCATAGTACACATAAGACTAGAATCAGCTGTGTGCCTAGACTGTTATGAGTCCCAATTCTCCCATCTGGACTAAACTCAGGAAAGTCTATTCTCTGAGGAGAATAAATGATCAATTTATTATTTATGGAGTGACAGAGGAGAACTGAGATATCCCAGAAGCCAATGGAAGAACTATGGATATTCTAAAGCTCATGTTGCTTTGAGTCACGGGAGGGAGAAGTATGGTGCAACAAGAGGCTGAGCTCACACACCAATGCTCAGGTAAGTGTCTCAAGGCAAGGACAGCCCAGACAGATCTGCCATGGCTGAGCTGACTGCCATTACAGAGGGAAACCAGCTGTAGCCCATTCCCTGATAGCGAGGGAGAACTGTACAATGCACTGGAGTGCATTGTATTTGTGCCCCATTGAAAAGGCATCTGATGCCTCAGCACTGTTTGAGGGGCAACTGAAGATAATACACATCCAGAAGCAGTGATACAGGACTTCTGTTAAGATTATCTCAAATATACAGGAGCTTGCTGCATCTTACCACTTAGAATGATAAGGGAGAGTTAATCTCCTAGAATATGTCCCTTCATTCCTCTCTTCCATAGCTGAGCATTGTCCACATCATTTTTCCCCTTTGAGAAAGGAATCTCAGAACTGATCCAAGGCCAGCCTGACAGGATGTGCCTCAATTCTTTACACTGCTGGTGGAAGGCAGTAGTTTAGAATAGAGACTGCTCTGGTTTCTATCAGCCTTTCCATTCAGGAGATTCTGATTAAAGTCAATGTTTTAGTGCTTCTACAGAAAACTGGCAGCTATGGCAGAACCAGAGAAAAGGATGTAATTTAAAGAGGAAGGCTATTGAGAGATCTATTTTTTAATTTGGTCTATTATATTATAAAACAGTTCTTGAAGTCCTTATTATTAAGTTGCAATATCCTTCCTGCACCTAACCCAGGAAAGAACCAAATCAGGATTATTAAAACAAGTCCTGATTTCAAGAGGCTTAAAACTGAAGAACAGAAAATAAATACAACCTGAGATAAATGTGGCAGACACATGAAAACAAAATAGCAAGACCTATTCTCTCCCCCCCACCCAAGAACAGCAAGCTGATACACAGAGCACAAGCACTTGAAGATGATCTTATTTATGTTATAGTCACTGTTACCTACTGGTTCAAATTTAGTCTTGTTTGTGATTTAGGAACAATAGACAGTGACAAGCACGCCCTGAAAAGTGTATGAATAATACAACCTAATGTGTTTCCCTCTATTTCTGTCCTTTCTGATTCATGAAAGCACTGAAGTAATGAGTAAAAACATTCCTATTCTCAGACAGATTTAAGTATATACTGAAGATTTCTCTTTGAATTAAATGCTTAAGTATTTAAATGCATTAAGTAAGGACGAAATTACTCACATGCTTAAGATTAAGCTTACGTTGAATATTTTCTCGAAGTGGGACACAATTCTGAAGTTTGAATTTGGTAACACACTGCTTGTTATCCTCCTCATAGCTACAAGACTGAACCCTGCAATTCTATTTATAAAGTCTCTTTTGTAATGTTTCCAGTAAATTAGTGACTAATGGAGCTCCTTAGAGCTACTACAGACTAGCTATTAGAGCTTTCAGGATGCAACAGTGCATCATAGAACTACATGGATGAAGGTTACAATGAATGACAGAAATCTTGGAGTAGATTGAGATTTGGCTTATATTGAATAATTTTTTTAAACAGGCATAGACATAACATCCTCTTTTTTTCCTTAGAGCTTGCGCCAGAAAAAATAGTAAGTTTGCAAATGGATAATAGGCAATGCCAGATATTTTTGGGGCTTGTTTTAACAAATTAACCCTTTGCATTCTTTTCTGGTGTCCAAATAATTGTATTGGAAGCAGATGTTCTAACAAAATTTACATGATCAGAGACATTATGCTCACTTATTAACATACTGTTTAATATTCACTACAACCTGTTTTAAAGAACAACAATGTGTTAACATTTAAGCCAGGAGGGATTTCTGTACACTATATAGTACTTGATGCAGCTTGTTTATGCAACAGTCTGACAGATACAATTAATCTCATGAAAACGACCAGAGTACAGCATAATGGCATATTATTTTGATGTAATAGAACATACTTTCCCTTTGGAAGTCAGAACTTAATTAAATCATATAACTTCAGGATGCAGAGAAAAGCTGTAAAAGAATGAAGCTCGCTCTGAAGGACAGCTGAATGAAAAAACAGTAGACTTTATATCAATAGAGTAACAGGATAATCTCCAAAAAACAGAAAGAAGTAAGAAATACCTCCAACAAATGCATCTCCAGCTCCATTGGTATCCACAACTTCACTCTGATCACTCACCAACACAGGGAAAGTAGTTACTTCATTTTCTGTAAGAAAGGAAAGAATAAAACATGAGTTACTTGGGAATCTGACTTTGAAATGCATAACAAACAAGGCAAATCAGAATAATTCAAAACTATGACCTTTAGCATGATAATTTGGGTAAAAATATATTTGGTTTATAACTCTGTCTGTATTTACTTCATAGGGATATGGGAACACATTCAAACATGCCATAAGTTGTGGGCATTCATTATTTACTTCCAGCCTCATTTATTTTCTCTACCTCCTAATACTAAGGACAAGAGAAAAAGAGTAAGGAAAAGAGTAAAAGAAAATAAGTAAATCAGAAGGAACAACATAAAACACATGGGCATATGGACAAGATTGAGAAAAATCCATCCTGCCAAAAACAGTGCTTTCTACTAGCTGCAGGAAGGTGATAGCCTTCAGAATGGCCAGTACAAGCCTCCAAAAGATCAACAGAAACTGCTGCATTGTTAAAACCAAAGTAGATGTTAATTAACTGAAATAAAGCTGTGAAATAAAAAGCAAAAACAAGTACAAATCAAAGTGATTTCAAATTATACCTTTAAAAAAAATCTGTATATGCAAGAAGCCTTGCAACTTGCCATCTGACTAGATTTGGTTTCAAGATTTCAATGATTTCACTCTCTTCCTTAGTATTTATTTTAAAAACCCCAACTATTTCCTTCAGCTCCCTGCCCTCTACTGGCACTCATTAAATGTATTGCAATAGGTGGATATTCGGCATCTTCACCTCCAATTCACTGCCACACCACAGTTCAGCATAATTACACCACTTAGGTATGATAACTTTGGAGTTCCAGGGTTATAAATTTAATATATGCCACTAATTAATCAGCTATGGCTTTCCAGGTGGTAATGTCATAATGACGTGATAAAAATATAATTACCACCTTGTCACAATACCTTGTTAAAGTGTAAATTACCCCTGTAACAGAGCCAATGGAAGTTCTGCCTCTGGTAGTCAGTATGCATTAAACTGTCTCAGAGCAAACAGATTGTCCTTTGGCAGACAGCAGGAATTACAAAAAGGGGAGGGGGAAGAAAAGCCTGTCAACCAGTGAAAAGAAAAACCATCAGAGCTGTTTTCTTTTAATTTTTGGTAAAAACAGAAATGAAATGGAAAACAGAGCTTCCAGTAGCTGAAACCTGGAGATGAGGAGTTTCTTCACTGTCCAGCAACAGAGCAGATCATAAAAATCATTCTTACACTGACATACACAGTAGCAAACAAGGAAACCTAGTTTGGAAGGCATATAAAGAATTCACAGTCTCAAATCAGGCAAGTCTGTGTATGCTGCAGAGGTACCAGAAGGATCCTGGTTTCTGTGAAATGCAGTGTATCAGCTCTACTGCTCTTCACCATCTGCTACTAAGTGAACCAGGCAGATATAATGATGCTGCCTCCAGAGGGAACTGTTGGCTGGCCCACCAGGAGGGGAGGGGAGCATTAGCAACAACCATCCATGAGAGGCAAAGGAAAAAGGGTAATGAAAAACATAAGATGAATATTCCAATTAAAGAACAGGTTTCAGTCAGTTCCCAGTGCATCCTACTCTCTACCCTGTTAAGAAAGCTATTTAGAAACGTGCTTCAATGCTGTGTTGTGCTCTTAAGATAAGTCTTCAAGAGCAATGTTTTTTAGTAATTTTAACAGGATTCATTTGAATTGGAAATCATGAAAGAGAGGTCTTGCATTAAACTCTGCCAGACAAACAGAGTGTATTCATCCATTTCACAAGAAGGTGTATTGATTTGCTCTAGATAATACTAAAACAATGAACAATGTGCTAAGTCTGTTGAAGACACACTGTAATAAACTAACCTGCTCCTTCCCAAGTGTGCACGGGCACTCACAGATGTTCCATGTTAAATGCACAGCAGACAATTGCATACACATACAAATGTCTGTGTTGGAGCACAGAGAGAGAACAATGCACATTCTATTTAGAAAGCTGTAAATGGGGTGTGGCATCAAATAAGATTCTATTCAAGCAAACTAGCACAAATAGAAGTTCTCATCATCTTTTTCCTTTCTTTTCCTCTGTCTTGACTCCCTCCCACAGCTCCCTCTCATATGTGCAGGTAAGTGTTGCACCAGGAGCTCGTATTCTATTCTTTCTCTAGTAGATTTAATTGTAAGTAAGTGAATTAGTCTAAAATCCCAAATACATTAGAAAAGTCTTCTGGTGAAAATTTTTTGATTTTTTTTTCCTAGTCACAGTTTTCCATGTCTACCTGGGTAAAATATTTCCTTTCTGTAACTTCCTATATATATATTTTCAAGCAGAAAAATAATCTCATATTTTGAAGTACTGAAGTTTAAGAAGGAGCCAGCATGGCTTTGGAGCATATACTAAATTACAAAATATTACCATCTGCACACATCCAATAGGCAAATTATCTTTCTTTAATCTCAGGAGAACTTTCTAGCACAGCAGAGCCAACTAAACTACAGCTGACAATAATATATACTAGAAGATCAACAAAAGAATACCAAGGTTTGGGGATTTTTTCCCTTTCCTTTCCAATAAATGAAGCAAGTTAGAACTAAAGATGCCATTAAATTACTATTACTATTAAATTGCTATGTCTGTGTAATAGCACCAAAAGAGCTAATTTTCTCTTACTGCTCTGTGTTTTGTAGCAACTAAACACAACAAGATGAATCACGATACAGCAGAAGTCTCCATTCTGAGTATCCTTGTTTTTGTGAATTTAATGTTGCTTTAACTTCATTTTTGATCCATTATGTTATAAAACTATCAAATCCATCATAGTGAACATTGAGACACCTTGGCTAAGTACACTGGTCATCAGTAGCCTTGCTTTTCAAAGTCAGTTCTGATTTCATTCATCATTCTGAGAGCTTATGAAATAAAGAATAATTACATAAGTGTTTTGAAGTCCAAGTGCTGCTGCCCTGGGCATAAAATCCAGTGTTCTATTTTTATGTAACAAATATCTTCTATGATACAACATATTTCACTTGGATATAATTTCCTGGAAGCCCAGAATTGTGAGTGCAATTGCAACAAGGTGACTAGAACTAGGGAAATTTTAGAAAATAAGCATTAATGAAATGTAAAATTTTGGGGCTTTGATTCAAATTTCAGTGACTTACATTTGTCAGGAACTCAGCTCTTTCAAAACTCAGACATTCAGACTTCACAGGCTGAAGACAAGCTAAGTTCACAGGTAAGTCAGATGATACAGCTCATTGGTAAATTCAGTTATTGTTAATCTCTCACATTACATATATAAAGAGGTGAAATCTCTATTTATTTTCCTAGGCAAAAATATATGCTAGCATATCCAGCTTAACATATTATTGTAGGTAAAGCAGTCTGGAGAGATAATAACTGGAGAGCAATACTACCTTAAAAAACCCAGTGCTCTTTCCATTCTAATACTCTTAAGCTCCCAAATGAATACAAGCCTATTTCATAATGTTATCAGAAACAACCAAACTCTGATGATAGGTGCAAATACAACAGGTCTGTCTCTAAACCAAATTAGAATCACAGACTACATGTCTAGTCTTAGTACAGTAATAAACACCAGCAAGCAATCATTACATCCAATTAGGCTGAGTACTTTCCTTAACTGGGTCATTCACCAGTCTCTCTTGCTCTTAAAAGCAGATTAAATGTGTAAACTTACATTTAATTACCTGTAACAGAACTCTTATGGGCAACATGTTGGAGTGTCCTTAATTTTGTTTTAAAATAAAATGAAAGGAAGAAGGTAGACCTAAAATATATAGAAAAAAGGTCTAGCTATTTCCTCCAATAATCTTTTGATCCATGGGTTGGTAGTGGTAGTAACAGATGCTTACAAGATGGAGTCATGTTCATGTTTCTTTTGTGAGCTTTAACTTGTAAAATAAAAGAATGACTGCGAAACAGAATTCTGTCCTGTCTCCTCCCCACCTCCACCCTCGCTAACTTTCTTTAGATCAGGGGCCAAAAAAAGAGAGATAAAAAGAAAAGGAAAAAAAATGAGACAGGAAGAAGTTAATAGAACATAGAAACCTGAACTCAAAACCTATAAAAGTCTCTGGGCAGCTGTAAGGTAAGAAGTAATGAGAAAAGTATTTGAAACCAGGCTGTGTTGCTTAGGATGAGTTTTGGCTCTCACCTGTCTCCAGAAGGTAAACCCCAAAAGGCTACAAGGCTCTAAGTCTCTGTATCTTCTTCAGCACATCAATACATCTTTAAAAACCCTCAGTATAGCAATACTTTCTCTTCTGTTCAACAGTAAAATAATGCTGTTTCTCTCCTTCACACAATGACACCACACTTGGTAATGTACATCAAAGAGATATCACAGCTCCCCCCCATCAACACAGCCCTGTCCAAAGCTACAAGGCAACGTGGGGCAGGGCACTGAACCCCAGCTAGGAATCCTTCAGAGCTGCAGTGATTATGTACTTCAAACCTGGCAGAGCTGATGCAACCTGTCACTTCTAAGCAAACAGAATGAGAGCCTGCATTTTCCGGTTGGGACTTTCAGATGCCAGTTCTGGACAGACTCTCCGGTGCTCCTGGCACTTTCTGGGTGTGTGTTATGCTGGCCTTGTTTTGCACACCAACACCTCCCTCCACCATCTAGGTCTGTGCACTGTGGGCCTGGTGCTGTAGCTATGCAGCTTGTCAGAAAAAGAAGGAATCTCTTTGTGCCATTTGATGGAGTTACAGCATGACAAGCATGATTCAAGCCAGCCACATACTTTGGGATGTTTCTATCCAGTACTTTAATAGTACACAACAAATGATGCTGTATTCTAATGAATTCTCTATGTACCCAAGAAATCTTTATAACTAGTAATGTAGAGGTTGTCCTTCATTGCTATAATAAATGACCCTAAACAAGTTGTAGAGCAGTTGTCATTTATAATGCTTTAATATGTCTGTGGTATGATACAAGTAATACAAATATTAATTGATTTCCATAATAAAAACCCCAATTAATGCTTCTCTTTAGGAATGGAGCTAAAATTCTCTTTGCAGCTTGCTAAGCAAAAATGTTGATCAGGATGCAAAGTGCTGTCCCTCAGAGACAGCTAGTTCATTTTCAGTAGAAGAAGAGAAAGAATATGATGCCAAAGACTTTGAATCTCCTGTGGCTCTAGTCATAGTCCCATAGATACCCGTAGGGGAAATGACAATGTGCAGACCCCATTTTCCTCTATCCTAGGAGGTAAATGAGACTTGTCTTCCCCTTATAGCTCTCCTCAGACATACAAATTGTACCATTATCTGGTCAAGAGCATTTTGATTCAGAAATTGTGTTTGTAGCCTCTCACTGAAGTGTGATTCATAGGATTAGAGCTAATAGGGGAAAGAAGGTTCATCTGAATCAACTTGTACACTCATACACATCAACTATTAGCAATGATGTAAAATTAAACGCTATTTTTGCACACAGCATGTATCCTCTGAACCTACATCCAATTCTATCTGCAATACTGTTAATTCAACATCAGTCCTTTGAAATAACACTTGATTTATATCAGCACAAGATTGGACTTAGAACTCTGTATATAGTTACAACAATTGTAAGAAATATAACAGTATTGACTAATGGCTCAGGAACATCTTCTATAGACAAAATGTGTTTTGTTTACTTTATCGAAGGTGTGGGGCACACTTAAACATCATTATTTTCTATATCATCACTGCCAGTGCCAAGAGTTGAATCTCTATTTTATTTATCATATTAAATAATTTTTAGCACAAGTAAATAGAACACTTTGCTTAAAAGATGGAGAAGCAAGAGGTCAACAGAAAATACTAGTTCTGCTTCAGTTTGTTGCTAATAAAACATATTTTAAAAATATATATATATATGGAAAACTGCCCTAAAGAACAAGCTGCTGAATTTTTCTGGCATGTGTCACAATGTTTAAGGTTTAGAATGGCATTGAACTCTCTTGAAAAAGCCTTACAAGCACACAGGAGTATTGCCATTTTCCCGCCAGGCACTGATTTCAGAGGCAGCTGAAACTGCGCCCACTGAGCTGCCAGGAAACGCACGGCTCTAGCTCGGCATGGCTGCTGGAGACATAAGGTAGTGCTCAGAGCTCAGGCTCTCCTCTGACTTCTGTCCAGGCTCACACAGGGGTTGAGGACTCAGGAAAGGCAAGGGGTGTGAGGTCACAGGCATCAAAACCAAGGAAAGGTTCTGCAGGTATTTCACTGACACAACACAATGGCTGCCTGGAAGTACTATGAAGAGCTCAGATCAAAACCAGTCCTGAAGACAGGAGAGATGGGTTACAATAAACAAAGCCAATAAATTGTATGGTCCTGGTCTCTGTGAAAAGCAAGCTCTACCACAGTAAGCTGAGCCACATCAGTGAGCACAGGTTGACACAAAACCACATCTGGCCTTGGATATTAACAAATGTAAGTGTCTCTCCCTGCACTGTAAATCCAATGTATTGCTTTGGACACTGTACACCTTATTTGATCCTCACGTGTAAAACCCAAGCCACACCCCTCCATCATTTTTTGAGCCGTGTATGGGAATCAGAAATACAAACAAATCTATTTCTCTCTGTAAATAGGTAGCCAAGACTTGCAGACACACACAGATGATGAGAGCTGGAATGTCAATGTCCAGTGTAAGGAATACATCACAAAGGTGTCTGGGTTACAGTGACACATGTCTGGGTCACACACGCTCCTCAGCCTTCTGAAGTGTGGCTATGGGGACTGTGCAAAAATGAAACATCTCTCAGCTCAGAAAGCAGATCATATATGTATTCATCTACTGTTTGCACTGACCAACACACCAACAGGAAACTTGTATGCTACAGATGTATTTTAAACCACACACAGCCAGGCCACCAAAACACTGTCCTATGGGAGAATCTTCTGACAAGTCAACCTATAAATCATGTCAATGCAATTCCTACTCAAAAGCTTATCAGGGCACTGGCTAAAAACAAAACAAAACTAAAAAAAGAGAGAAAAACCCATGATAATTTGATTTTGAGTAGGACAGAAACTGCATTCTGCCTCACATTTTTCATACATTAAGCATATTGCCCTAGCGGGGTAAACACACCTGTCAAAACTTGCAAGCTTTCTTAGCTATACCTCAGTTTCAGAGTGGTGAACACAGAAATCACATCATTTAAATAAATGCCATGTTACATGACAGCTTTTTTTATGCTACATGATAATCTGAGAAGCATGGGTTGTCAGTGGAGGCAGAAATGGGCCCAAGGCACTTCTATTTCACTTGAGCATCAGTAAGACTGAAAAGAGAAGGAGTGAGCATTAGGTCACTACAGTGCAGCTCTGAAGGAGATTTTTCTTCTGGGAGAATTTATATTTAGTTTCACAAATAAAATCAGTCCCTTGGAATGAGAGAGACAGCCTTCCCTAGTTATATTACTAAAAATAAGTTAACGTGTATATCTTCTTCTCCTTGAAAAAAAAATTCATTTGTTACCAGCTGAACACTGATGAGGTAGCTATACCACAGAAATTCTGCAGCATTGCCTTAAAAATTTAAGTTACATGTAGAAATATCAATTTTTCAACCTTTTATCTTGGAGCTCAGCTCTAGAATTTTACAGGTTTTTTTTCCTTTCTCTTTCTGTATTTGTAAGTTCCATGTTTCCTTTAATTAAGATCACCCAAGACTACTTACTTATTTTTGAAGAATAAAACATGCTTACTAAATGAATTTTATCAGACTTTAGCAGGTCTTAAATCTATTTAGAAGATGTCACTGCAGTGGATGCCAAAATTCGTTCTAATGCCAATGAGAAAATATCCTACTCTTAAAATGCCAGTCGAAACAGAGAAGCTGTGCTGTTTTTAATGGAATTCTTTAAGGGTTATACCAGTCAAAGATAAAAATCGAGCCCAAAATGAAGTAGCTTATTTTTCCCCTACATTAGTTGCAGATAATTTCTTAGATAATTAAATACCTCAAACTATGATCTCTGTAGTATCATATTACCAGTTTAAAAGTATTACCTAACCATCAACATAAGCAGGACGGCAAATCTACCACCTTTTAAAAGCGCATCATGCACATTTTGATGTAAATTATGCACCTTGAATTTTTACAGTTATTGACTACACAGTGGATTAAATTCATTTCCACACAGTTACTGTAACAGAAGCTTTGACAAAGAGCTTCTGGCATGAGCTCTTGGATCATGTGCTTCTGTATGAAGGCCTTGAAAGCATGGCAGTCCCATATGGGCACCCATAAAGGTAACCCAACAGGCTTTACAGGGCATGCACTGTCATTTATTGTAAACCGCAAGGCTATAAAGTCAGGCTGCTTGACAAAATCAAAATAACTAACCTAGTAGAAAAATAAAAAATTTCCAGCCTCTGTCTCTGCAGAACATTGTCAGACACCTGTTACTCCTGGTTACTTTTCCTTGAAGCATTAATTCTGTAGTATTAATTTGCTGAATAATTCAAATTAAAGTGATTCCAAAATAATACCCAAAATGACACACTTATCTTTTTAGAAGCAAAAAATCATTTTAAGATTAATCAGACTTCAGTTGGTGCATACAGGTGAGCTCAAGTCATGATCTCTGTAATACGCCTATGTCAAGATGACCACCAAGGTATGTTTTAGAAGAAAGAAAAATCCTGCTCTGAAGAGTTTCCAATCTGAAAAGCAAGATTGGTAAGCAAGTAAAAAGATGTGTATAAGCAAAATATGAACACTCTGCTGATACAATTGAGTTATAAAAAGTTATGAAGAAAGGAAAGAAGCAGATACTGCTTTAAAAACCACAGAGATATGCAGGAAGCAACTCTGGTTAGCCTACAGAATGAGATCATTTGAACTGCAACTCAAAAATGTGGAAAAAAATGGAAAATGCTTATTACTTGTTCCTTTTAGAAGCATTTCAGTAGAAAACATATACTTAATGGCTATTTCACAGTTTCATTGGTTTTTTGCCATCTTTTCCTAGAGGAAATAAAACCAGATTTGAAAAGGAGACATGAACAATTTTCAAGAAAAACTTTCATTTTTTTGTGGTAACAAAATTAATGCCTGTAACTTTCAACTTTCCAAATTCATCCTTTTACCTACTCATCTTTGTCTAATCACTCTTCCTCTTTCCCCACATCCTTTGCCAGCACCTGTTGATTCTTGCTGATTAAAGCAATGACTGAGGTGTCTACTGCTGACCAGGAGGCTAATTTGAGCAAGTGATCCTAGCACAATTTGGATTTTTATACTAACACAAACTTAGAAGGCTTCATTCTTCTTCCACATAAATACTAATCTGATCTGGTCGCTGCTACTCAGTGGCAACAGTCGGGAGCAGACGGTGCCAGGGAGGAACAAAGCTGCTTGGGAGCAGACTGATGTTTGGAGTGGGATGTTCTGCTGAATGCACTTGTCAAATTCAACCTTTGAGCCTGTATTGATTTATTCATCCAGTTTCTTATTTCCTTTCTATTTTAATTCTTAAACACCTGTGTATTTGCACATTCAGGATAAAACAGGAGGAGCGGTGCTCTCCTCCTGTAGCTGTAAGCTTTCCATGCAGGTTCCCTGTAAACGCAGGGAGTCCAGCAGCGCTGCCCCTGCAGGCAGAGGAGGGCTGTCCCTCCCCACCGCTGTATCTGACTGCAGCGAAGGGTGTGCTTCAAGCCTAACCTATTCCTAGAGTTTGGCTTGGCCTTAAAGAGCCAAACCTCCTTTCTCTTTGTTATCAACTTCTAACATACTTTAATTTTCCTATACATTCCCCCCAGCTATTTGAGAACACAACCTCACATACTCTCATCTTCTAAAGCAGTGCAGCGTCTCCGTCAGAAGCCAACACATGGCATATCCACTAGAGACACCTAATGTGCTTCACTTTGTCCCTCCAAACATCTCTTTTGACTGCACATACACAAGACCATTTTATGTTTTCTGTATGTTACTTTTCACAACAAAACAACTGTGCCCTGATTTTTGAAATGTTCACGTTATCTAGACAAGCAGGAAATCAAAATCAATTCTGAGGTTATTTTATAATATTTGGTTTTAGCCAAGTGTAAAAATGTCAGTGTAAAAAGCAGATACTTATATTTCACGATGTGTCAGAAATTAAAAAAGAAATTGCATTTTTAGCATTCTACTAACTAAAGTGCTTTACTGCTCACAAAAGGATTTTCATATTTTTTGTAGCATTTTACAGCAGACAATAGGTATTGTAATCTAATCCACTGCAATTGTGTAATTTTTGATCAAATTGCTGTTGATAAGCAATGCAAGTATTATGTTATTAATTTTTTTACAATTAGGTGACTAAGAAAGCTGTTTATTGCCTTCCGTTATACCCTCTGTTAATAAGATCGCTGTTGCAGATGTTCATGTGTGCTGCATTGATGTTTAATGGTGCATGATGCTCTAGGTGGTTCCCATAACCTTGCTTTGTCTACTATGAGCTGACTCAATTGATATGATAATAGAGAAAAGAGGTCTGAAACAAGCTGGGCTGTACTGGCACAATTTGCATAACCTTTAAATTTGCCATCACTTGATAGCCAACTGCTCCTAAAAATTCTTATTCAGTTGTCAGCGACGACAATATACTGTACAAACAGCATTCTGCAATTGGACAGGTGTGGAGGGAAGAGAGGGCATGCACAGTTTACTGCACTGTTATATTCTATCAAGAAATGTACTTATTATCAAATTTATAAAGCAAACAATTGGAGTAGAGTTCTGCAGTTCCATTTTTGATCAATTGCTATTAGACACAACGCATGGCCTGGCATCTTTTCAGGTTCACAGTACAATATCACAGTGTCACATTACAAGGGACATAAATATTTGGTTCCATACACTCCTCTCTGATTTAGTTTTGACTGCTAATCACTGGGGCAGGCAGAAGAATCAGAATGGATTAGGAGGGCAGTGGGGGGCACAGAGTAGCGAACTACAGCAAACAAAATCAGTGTATGCAGCCTCCCAAACTTTAAATTTGGTGTCAGACTACTCTGTGCATTCTGTTTGAACAAACATTAGTACTTTATCATTCAGTAGGTATAGCCAAAACATAACAATTTAAAACCAGTCCATGTTTACCCTGTTCAGTAAATCTGCTGTCTGTGCATACTCTGTGCCAGGTCTGCTCACTTTACTGTCTTTATTATTCGTAACAAAGAAAACAGTTATGGTGAAAATAAGACAGAGCTTACTTTCATTCAAACAGGATCGACTACGTAACTACATAAATATTATTTCTGGCATGCAGAGGTTTATATCTTAACTGCCACTTCACAGTCTCAGGTGTGTCAAGGCCAGGTAGACTGACATGCACAGCCTACTTTTCACATATGGCATTTAAATAATTTCCACTCTGCATTATCTCTAAAACCTGCTGTGGAAATCACTGAGCCAAACTGATCATAAAATCTCACAATTCCACTTTTAGACAATTAACCATTTCAAAGCACTCCAATTAACCTCCCACATGCCCTCAATGTTCATTCTAGATGTTTTGTCATCTTACACAAAATAAATTCCAAGTCCTCAAAGTCAGGCAATGCAGGACCCATTCAAATCTCCCCTTTGTCTGCTTTTTCCACTGGCCAGGATCTCTACTCTGTCCCTCCTGGAGCTAAGGATTTGTCTTCCATTCAGCCATATATTTCCCACAACTTTCATTGTATGAAATTGGATGCTACAGCAGAGAAACTTCTAATCAAAGGGCCAGTTCCTGCAGTTAATTTTCATCCAGGGACACCATACATACCCACATTTTACTCTCCTTCCATTCTTGGCAATTATTCTATAGAGACTATTTGAGCAGGTGAAGATTAGAGGCTTGAAAACATAAGTTCCATCATTTATGGCAAAAGCATGACATGGATAGCTACAATTTAAACTTTTCTACAATGTTCATTCAACTGTAATCACAAGATGGGAAATAAAATCTCTAAATTAAAGATGATGGGCTACCAGAGTCTGTAGGGCACCTTCTGAGTACAGATTTTGCTGTTCAAACTCCTCTGTGATGATTTGTTATGAAGTGAATTGCTGTCTAGTAAAAAAAGGCTAACATTGCCAAAATAATGGAAAAAAAATCTACAGAAGATAATCTGCCCAGGTGCCAGCGGTCAAAGGGTGCAGTTCTTTGTGCTCAAAACTTCTCCCACACAGCAAAGACACAGGTACCTCCAGGTAAATGTGTTATCAAATCTTTCAGCTTACATTAAATTTGCTTTTTCTGTAACCTCTAGGTAAGACTACAGAAGTTGAATCACAGATTCCAGACAAGGTACAACACACAGAAAGACACATGGCTCAGTACAACCATTAATATTCATGAATGTTTTTAAGTTCTCCATGACCATAATCAATAGTCAATGAAGTTAATGAGATCTTTCCATTGATTTCAAAAGACACAGGGTTGAGCTTCTGAGACAGCAACATTGCATTCTCTCAAGTACTCCAGCTGATAACATGCACTTTGGTAATTTGCCTCTTCCCATTCAGAATTTCAGGGATAAACAAGAGATGCTATCTTATTTCAAACTGGTTTTGTGGAATGAGCAATATAACCATTATAAAGGTCCATATGGAGCATTTAGCATCTTTAATGGAAGAGCAGTCAAGGCCACAATGGCTAGCCATGTTGTTAATACCAGTATGAGATCCATAAATAAGACAACAGTTATTTATTTAAGGAAACACAAAAAAGGCCTGACTGTGTCATCCTCCCAAAAGGCTGAGATTTTGTTTTAACTTTGGGCCCTGGAAAGCAGTGATTCTAACTCTTATGTCTTCTAACATCTGTAAGCCGATCCAATAGATTAAACATTGATAAGTAGAGTTTTTAGTTCAAACTGGCCTTGACCTTGGGCAGTGTGACATTATCTGAAAACCATTAATGGTCTGAAACTAAAGGAAAAGCTCATAAATAAAAGCAAAACCATACAAAGGTACAAAGGCAAAACAAAAAACCCAACAACCCCAAAACAACAAAAAAAGGAAGTTTTATTAAAACTATTGATCCTGACCTAGGGCACTACAGACATTGATCTTCCCACATCTCCACAGGAAAAAAAAGTTAAGCCAACAAATTATTGATCTATTATGAAACCTGCTGAACAAGCCATACATTTAATTTCTTACAATGAAAAAAATAATCACACCAAATTAGGATACAGAGAAAATCTATTTCTCAAAAATTATTGGTAAAAAAATACTATTGGATTAATTTCATAAAATAGGCATCCTGTTAGTATGATTCAACCCTAAATGTTGGGAGGTGAGAAGTGTATGAACTGTAAACCTTTAAAGCACAGGTTTCAGATTTCAGCTCATTAAAGCATATGTTTTTAAGAAGAAATGGCTAGTGTCCAGTACCAAATACTGCAGGAACAGTGAATGAATGCACAAAAAAGGACAACAGTGAACTTTCAACTTAAAGCACAAATTTAATTAAAAGTATCTAGGATTATTATTTTCTATGCAACAGAATACTATAGATTTGGATTTCCTTCAGTTTTCTCAAAAACTCAGGAAGACATAATTAGAATGATATAATATTTTAGATGCAGAAACAGTTGCTGAAAAACCGCAAGTGACCAGAATTCCCTGTTTTGTGTACATGGAGATGGGTAGCTAGCTAGGTAGGTGTCATTTTCAGAAATCAGGGATAACCTTGACAAAGTTGCATCAATTACATGTATAAGTGAAAAGCAAAATTTCAATTTGGAAGGCTGTTCCACTTCCAGTGCTTCCCAATTACTTGTTCTGCTGTTTCACCATCCTTTAAGTTGAGTTATATAATCAAATTAGTGGTTTTCAGCATATGAGATAATAGAGTTTGTTTCCCTTCTGTGGCTCTGTCCCTGTATTCTTTGCTCTTTGCTTTGCAGATATCATTCCCCAGCATTAATGACCAATGTTGAAGCTACTTCTATTCCAACTTAGGAACTAGAGTCTATTGCTAGATGGAAATTCAAAACAAAGCACCGTGTTTTATGCGTCAAAGTGAGGTTTCTCAGCAGCTTCAGCCAGTTTGCAGACATGGAGCCCCATCCTTGTCTCCACCCAGAGCAAATGCTGCACACTCTCCTCCTCCCACGTGGCACCAGCCACTCATCTGGACACTGTGAGGGGCTGCTCCAGCAGGCAGGCTTCTGCCAGTCTGTGCAGGCTGATGAACTGCCCCATGTGGGTGGAGAAGAGCTGGAAAGGTGGGAGGAAAAGCAGGGGATGGAAATGTGTGTCCTAGGAGGAGCCATTGACTTATGATTTTACTCTCAGTTTAAAACTTCCATGGACCCAAGTCTCAGAATGTTGTGTTCTGAGGACAGAGCCATTCTAGCCATAGAATGTGTAAGGTGAATCCTCATTTCTTCCATAACTTCTCAGAAGAGTAGGGGCCTGCTCTGGTAACCACAAGGCTCAAGTACTACCATTCTCCCTTCTGAAGATTTGTGGCAGGCAGTTCTGCTGCTCCATGGGTTGAGCCAACAGATAATAAAGTACTGATGTAACATTTTCTGACCAAATACCTCACAATTCAATCAGGTTGTAAAATGATATAAGTTTTTAAGTATTACAGCCATTTCAGCAGACACCAGCAATTTATTATAAATTAATTCTGTGTGGGTGCTCTAATTGAGGAATAACATCAAAGGGGAGGACTCATTTCTTAAAAAAAAAAAGAATGCTTACTTGGGATTTAATAGTACCTGAATCATTATCTTACTGTACATTCATTCAATTTTGCTCTCCAGAATCAAGAAAGGCCTCACGATTCAAGAGGTGGCCTTAGCAAAAGCCCCCTGCCCAAGCCCAGTTTCAATGCTAACTGTGTGTACCTGCTTGGGGTACCATCTCCTGCCTATTTACACCATTTCTGAGGGAGCTCTACAGTGCAGCAGGCAGCATCTTCTGAGATATTTAGATTTATTTGGGATAGTAAAAACAAAAGTTGAGTATAAACAGTGCTAAAAGTGTGCAAGATTAATGGGCTATAGAATTGTCAAACAATGTAAAAAAGGTGCCCACTTAAAAAACAATCTAGCTCTAAATACACAATGATGGGCTCTATAAACTACAAATTACCACACCATAAAGAAAAATTTAGTTTATAATAGATAATTCTATGAAAATGTCAGATCAATCATAACTGGAAGCCAGAAAAGCAAATAAACTATTAGGAACTATTAAAAGAGGAACGCAAAACAAAGAAAACAACAAAATTAAGCCACTTTGTCAATTCCTCAGGAATATGCAAGTTGAATATTCTGGTCTCCCACTCACAAAGACTAAGCAGACCTGCAAAAAGGTGCAGTGAGGGGTGGTCCAGAGTGTTCAGAATTATGGATCAAACACAGAACAAGTAAACAGAATATGAAAAGAGTCTGGAAAAAGACTAGTGAGTGCAAGGGAGATAGGCAAGAGTTCTTCAAAATCAAAAGTAAAAGGATGTTGTACACAGAATGATTAAGGACAGGCCATACAATAAAAGCAGTTGGAGGCAGACAGGAATGCCCCTGTCTGAATACAAGCAAATAAGGGGATATATTTCTTTACATAACACAGACTCTGTGACAATCATTATCACAAGACATGTAAAATAAAATCCTATTCTGGCTTATTAAGCACAAAGACAACATCTCCAGTTCACAAATCCCCAAGCAACATTTTGCTGGAGTTTAACATGGAACTACTACTCCAGATTTGCTCTGGTTTTATTCTCTTTTCCAAGTTCCCACTACTGTACACTTGAACATCATGTCAGAGACAGACTTTTGGTCAGACTTCATTCCTGCTTCTACTCTTTCACCCTGTATTGCCACTCCAATATCATATAATTTCTACTATCCAAGCAGTGGATTTGTCTATTAACAGTTATGTCTCCAAGAATCCTTTTTAAAATTACAGTATAAAAACTGAATTCCTAAATCTATGTATCTGTATCTGAGAAACAAACACAGAAATTCTTCTGTGGAACAATAAATACAGTCTAGTTCTAAGGAATGGAGTAGGGGCCCATATTTATTGTCCTTTAATAAACATACATTTTCCCACAGCCTAAAGTGGTCATTTTTCCTCAGAATTGTAGAACATAAACTCATTGCAGCACCAGAAATTGGAGTTAGGTTTGATATTCCTTACTACTACTGATTATACATTAAAAACATGGATTTCCCATCTTCACTCAATTCCTAGGATAAATTGGTGTATTGACACAGTAGACTAGAGAAGACATCCTTTTCTTAAATCAATATGAAATAACTGAAACACACACATGTGCCCATTTACATATGTGTATACACATTCTTTGAGGTGCAACAGTTGGTACACTTTTAAGTCCAGTCAAGATACCTGTATCCAAGAATTTAGGTTTTAATAATGTCTTTCACCTGTCTAAGAAAATGCTCAGTCTTCCACTCCCACGCAGCATAAAAGCACGAATGTTCTCAGTTACAGAAAGGTATTACCAGCTTTGCTATTCATTAATCCCTATCAACAAATGTTAATTATTAATTTAGATTTTGTGGCTTCCTAAGACACAAATAAACTGATTATTTTGGGCTTTCTGGATCACTTGTTAATTCATTAGGGGAATAAAATGTACTTTTTCTAAATCCACCTTTGCTCTTGAAATTTTCATTTCTATTTGTGAATATAAACGGATAGGGAAGACTGAAAGTGTGTAATTGCGTGAAAGAGAGCACATGGTAATAAAACTCAGCTATTGTTTCCCTGGGTCCAAGGCAATACTCTGGTTTTATAAATGCATAGGAAACCTAGTTGATGAAAAAAGGGCTGGTCAAGGTTTTCCTGCCTGGAAGGCCAAGCATGAAAGCTGTAAGCAAGGAAAAAAAATAACATATTTTCTTGCTTCTTAGAGAAGAACACATTATACTCAGTAACTTACAGAAGAGGAGCTGCAAACAGATCCACCATAAAATGTCAGCAGTGTCAATAGTATTAAATACTTCTATGTTTTATAGATAGGCTTACAGGGCAACACATTGGTCTGTGATTGCAGTACAACCTGACAAAGAAAACCTACTGACCTCTGTTTAGAGTGAGCTATATGCTTCAACACCAGCCCTCTTTATTCCCCTCAAAAAGCATCATGCTAGCTAAGAATGGCTCCTAAAATCTCTCATGTCCACAACTGTGATAAACCCTCTTAAAGAAAGGATTTTTTAAAATCTCCTAAAATACTCAAGATTTTAACATACCTATGAAGTAAAAGGAATTTCATAATTCACAAAATATACTATCATTTGCCATTATTTTAATTTAGATCAGGTTTTAGCTCTATTCAAACATAGAAACTTTTAATTTATGAGCCTATCAGCATATATTATCATCAAAACAGTTGTATAGGGTGACACCAACACCCATACAGCTCAGTCTTCTGTTTCAGATAACATGTAGAGGCAAATGCCTACTATTTCTTCAATAACAAGAGCTTGCTAGGCAGGCTCTAAAATTTGGTAACATTGCAATCTTATTGTGACATATGCAGACTTTAATTTATGGATTAGATCAAACAACAATGATAACACAGAAATCTACAGAACTATTTCTGCATGCACTGTGGTAGGTGCACTGATGACATTTTTAAGATGAACCTCTCTTTACCACATTTGCCAGGACTGCTAATAGATTGTATGAAATATCTCAAGTTATGTGTCCCAAAAAATTAAGATTTAAGTGGTTAGTAAGCCTGATCTGAGCTGGCTTTAATGCTTGAATCCTTAGAAAAATCCATTTTTACTGCCATGGCCTAGCAAATGAGGTTATTACAAACATGCCCTTAAATAGAGGTGGTTCTGAAAACATCAGGGGTAAAAAAGAATGGAAAATTCTATGAAAACCTCTGAACATGCCAGATTTCATCATTCATAACTTGAAAAATGCTGAAGTGATTTTCTTTAAATTTGGATTGTTTTTCTTTCCTCTATTAAAGCTATAAAACACGCCAAGTTTAAAGTTTGTAGCTTCAGCTGTTCTCGAATTATGCAAATATTTCAATATAAAAGCATTTTCCATTGTTGAACTGATTTTGCTCCGACTTTCTGAAGATTTCCCTTTGGGCCAAGACTAGCCATAAAATGTATCTGACTAAAAGTAATTTGTTTAAAACTGTTATGAGCAACTCTGTAAAAGGGATAGCTTTCACAGCATCTGATTCTGACAAACATTATATCACACATATAGATAGGACATATATGTTTCTGCCAGAGCTTGTGATTTTTGGTGCATTTCTTAAAAGCTCCAGCTGCTGAAATCAGGAGACTGCATGTGTTCATTAACTTCCCTCTGCTTATGTATTTCTTGTGGTTACAGGAGCAATGTGAAATGTATTCTATAAGCTTAGTCAAACCTCAAAACTCAGTCAAATCCAGAATCTCAGGCTTGCTAAGAGGGATATCAGGGAACAAGGCTGTGGTAGTGGGATCAGAGTCATGATAGCCAAGTAATTCCCAGGATGGCTGAGGAGCATGCACATAAGAAATAAACCAAATACTGCTCCTCAAATAAACGTTTTTTGAGCAATTCCATGGGTCCCATTTTCAGTTACTGGTCCCTTTCCCTAAGCATAATCCTCTGTACTGAAAGGTTTTGTCACAGGAGTCTCTCACAAAATTCAAAATATCAAGGTATCAAAATTCAGTCATGTTTGGGATCAATGATAGAGAAAATTACAATATTTTTGTCTGTGCTCATTCTTAAGGTCACTTAGAACATCCAACACCTCCAAGCTTTTCAGTAAAAAGATAAAATCCAGCATCACCAAAAAATGCACCTCTGGCTGCCCAGAGAGGTTGCAGATATTCCCAGCCCTGGAAATATTCAAGGTCAGCCTGGACAGGGCTTTGAGCAACTTGCTCTTCTAGTTGAAGATGTCCTTTTGCACTGTGGGGGATAGGACTAGGTGACCTTTAAAGGTTCCCTCCAATCCAAACCATTCTATGATTCCATGATATGGAGAGGAAAACCTCACACCACAATCATTTGCTTGTGCTCAGTGAAGTCTTATTAGAAGGTGACAGTTAATTTAGTCAACACTTCATCTGCACAGCTGCTGTACACCAATCCTGAACACTCCTTTCCTTCCCTCTAAAACACACTGACCACACTCAGCTTGAATTTGAGCTTGCCTCTTCCTTGCAATGACAGAAAACAGGAAGGAAGGGAGAGAAAAGGGGCCTTGGGGCTGGAGTACTGTGACGGAGCAGATATGAGCAGACAGCAGAAAGATCCAATGCACTCCATGCTAATGACAGAAAAATTTTTCCTCTGGAAACACAATTCCGACAGCCAAAGAAAGTGGACTGACAAATGGGAATGGCTTCGATTGAGACTGCTGGTGCAGTTTTTGCTTGCTCTTTCTGTGATCTGCTCCAGCCGCATGGAGCAGATTCTGAGGACCTCTAAGATATCTGATGATCCATACCTGACTGCCGACAGCTTGTGGTCTGTTTGAGGTGAGCCACCAGTATTTTCGGCTGACATTAAAACAATGTTGTATAAATTGCAGCAATTCATAAAGTGACTAAAAATATTTGCAGTATGGCTAGGCCAGATTTTTGAAGGAAGATATTTTTTCAGCTGTCTCAGTCTAAGTTCTCTCTCTCATATGCAAGAACAATATTCTCCAATCTGTTTGGTCAATTTTTTCTTTTGGTAATAAGCTGTGCCTTTCTGCCCTATGCTCTGCTCCTAAAATACCTGTTGATACCTCCACCCTCTGGAATATCCAGGAATCAAGAACTGTTGCCACAGTCCTCTCTATATGTAATGACCAGCTGTATCTGGTCTTCTTCATATCACACATACCTCTACCCTGCTCTAGAAAGTCCATGTCAAATTTTCAGCATGTATCCTTCTGTGCCCCTTCATGAATGGCCTGGCAATCTGCAACAACCCCTTTCATCCATCTTATTTCCTCTCCTTCCAGCCAGAGCTCTATACAAGTATATCCCCTCATTATTTCCATAACCTGATCCTCATTCAATCTACACATAAGATGGGCACCCTCCTCTCACAACCCAACCTGATGGCTGCCTTGGCTTGGAACATCCTTAGGAGAGCCTTTGACAGAGCAAACAGAGCTCTCTTACAGATGTCCTCACAGCCTCCATGCTGCCTGTCTCACTTTGCCATGCATGAGGGCAGGGGGAAAGGGAAGGAGGATGGGAGTGGCTGTCTGGAGGTGACTCTTTGCAGAGAGCAGTCTGATCCAAGCCAGACAGGGCTGGCCCTCCTGGTTGCCAGGGCACTGCTGACTCATATCCACCTTGCCACTGACCAGCATCTTAGGTCCCTTTCCACAGCACTTCTCTCCAGCCTCTCCATCCCCAGTCTGTGCACACAGCCAGGGCTGCACCACCCCAGGTGCAGAATCCAGCACCTGCCCTTGTTAAGCTTCACGTGGTTGGTGATTGCCCATTTCTCTAATTTGTCAAGGTCTCTGTGCAATCTGTCGAGGTCTCTGCATAAATATGTTGTTCAACATAATAAACATGTTCTTATTATTGTTCACTGGAAAAATATAAAGCAGAAGGTATGAACAAGCATACCCAAATCCATAGCTGACTTTGCAAATACTATTTTAATCTAGGCACAAGCTCTTTGAGACTTTACTGCTCCCTCAGAAAGGCAAGATACACAAGTACACACAGCCTGCTTTTTCAAAAACCATACTCCCATGCTTTAGAAAAAAGAAAATAATTTTCTACTGGTAACTCCTAAATGTAATAATTCTTTTAAAGATCATTGAGAAACTTTTATACTTTCCACTGCAACTTTGAAATCTAGACCTAGTTAGCTCTCAAATAAGTGTGTTAGCAGCACTGCGCCATTCTGTGGTATCATGATATGCTAAATTAAGGGATACATTTTCCTTCTTTCATTATTATTTTAATATGAGGAGGTGGGAAAAAGATGGTCCACACCAAAGGAAAAGGGGGAAAACAATAACAAATTGGTATCTCTTTAGAGAATTGCCCCACAGGCCAAACATTTTTATGTTCTTAATCATTATTAAATGACTTAACATGACACACAGAGCCTGGCAAATGATTGCAACCTGACACAAGAACAAATTACAAATGAAATGAAAGATCAAGCTGTATTAGAGGACTGCCTCTGGGAAATGAAAATCTTTAATTCTCTTTTATTATTGACATTTATTTGGCTGCCATGAATAACAACATAGCAAAGAGATTCAGCTATGCTTGTGCGCTGAATAGCTTATCCCACGGCTCAAAACTGCCTTAACATTTATCATGTTTGCTTTTGTAGCTGACATCATTGCATACAGACTCTATCCATCTCACATTTATCATGCATATAAAGTGCATTCTCTAATTTAAGTTCATTTCATAGCGAACAAACAGCTAAGATTAGCAAGTGTCAGTCCTCAAATAAGCCCCTGGTTGTAAAAATATCAAAGAAGGGATTAATGGATTTGTTAACAACTCCAGTTTGAAGAATAAAAAAAGTACTCAGTGAAAATTAAATAAGAGTACAGGAGGGTTACATATAAGATTTAGGTTTACTACATTATTACTAGCTCATGTATAAAAAGATTTTTATGCTGCTATTTTTCAGTCAGCTGTACAACACTCAAGCAGAGTGCCTCCACACGGGCCATTCACATTAGGCAGTAACTTTCTGGAAGGAACACTTGCACCATCATTCAGTGAGATGCACATACCCAGCTCTCAGTGACTGGTTTCTATTTCCTTTATAACAGTTTGTAGCTAACAAAATAGGGGAAGGAGCAAACTATTGAAGACATCATTCAAACTGCTGCTAGGAATGAACTTTACAGCAGTGACATACCTGCTTAGAGCCTAGCTCTGAAGCCAATTCTGATTTTGAGGCAAATATCGTATGAGTAAGCACCAGTCCCTTAGGTGCAAAGCTTCCTCTACTTCACTCGATTTCCAAAGGAGGAATTCAGCCCAGCCTAATAACTTACCTTATGAAGGAATAAATGACTAAAATGGCTCGCCACAGCACACGTTTTTAATAGCTTTATTTAGTCTAGAAGCATAGGTGGACAGAATTAAAGAGACTGTCAAAAGGTAGGCAGTCATGTTTATAATGCTTAAATCTCTGTGTCGTATATCATCAATTTAGACAGCAGAAATTACTTGTATCCCTGCTAGAACACCTTTTTTCCCACATACTCCTTTGAGAATTGAAGAGCAGACGGCTGAGAAAAGCTAAAGAGAGACTTTCTGCTCAAAGCAAAAAAAGCCTGGAAATTCACTTAGTACTGGATTTCACTTCCTCCTCTTTGCAAATGTTTAAATATACTACACTGTTGCACAGCTGTTCTCAGCAGGCACAGTGTATTCTTGTTTGCAGCAAAGATGGCTACACAGATAAAATCTCAAGTCATAAAAATCTGAGTAAAACCAACTGGATCAGTATTTTAAATCTATGGTATAAAAATGTTCAGAACTAAATTCTCAGGCATTCTTGTGAAATAATAGCTTCTTAAATTCAGACTCTTTAAACAATTAAAAGCATAGAAGATGAGAGATGCGGAGTAACATCAAAAGGCAAACGCTCTGACTACTATTTAAAAATTGTAAAACCATAATTTGTAATTGACTAGCTGGAGAATTTACTGCGAGCAACAATGGAAATTTGAAAAAAACATACCTGTAGCCAAAATAGTGTCATCTTTGCCTTGGGTAAAGACTACAATTCTCTGCCTTTTAGTGTTCACCTTCGGCAGGGCTTGTGTCTTCCGGGCTATCTCTTTAATGTCTTCAGTCTATTAAGAGAGAGAAAGAAAACTCTTGTTACAGCGTACTGGAGTGGTGGGAACTTTATTAGCAGATCAAAGATTTATTTTCTTACAGCTAGGTATAAAATAGACTTTACTGTCAGTTGAGGGAGATTTTTAAAAGGAGGAATACTTCATTCTCCAAAAAGTTTATATAGTGCTATGAGCCCATTGTTTTTAATCTTGATAATGATAGTTCAGCTATTCCAACCACTGCAAAACTGCAAAGCTAACAAAGGAATTACAGGTACTTTCTTAATGAGCAATCAGTGGGCTTCTTTGCTGCTGACTGGATTGTAACCATAGCTATCATAAAATCAAAAACCAAATTGGTAAGAGAGTACTTTGGATAAATTCTGAGCTGAATTTTCATCCAATTTAGCCAGGTTTTATACTTTATTGTAATACCTCTGACTTCAGCATGCTTATGAATACTTTCTCTAACTTCCCTACAGCAGCTGCTCCCATCAAGCAAACTACACTGTACCCTGAGAGGGTGTGCAGTCCAGCTCCCACTAGCTGGTTGCACAACTGGATGCAGGGAAGCAAAGGGCAAAAGTGTATTCAGTGGGGCACAGAAATGGGGCACCAGTTTTCTAAAGGAAGACTCACCTGCAAAAGTTTCAGAAATCTTTGCTTTAAAGGGATGCTGTATGTCACTGTGCATGTAGCTAAGAACAGAGAACCTGGCAGAGTGAACCAAACCTCTCATTCATCCAGTGTCTCACACACCAACAGTTTGGAATGTTTAAACTAATGCAGTAAACTCTAACTACAGCACTTGTCAGAATATTATAACTTCTTTTCTCACAGTTGCTCTACAATCTGAAAGAAAAGGGCTTCAATTTTTAATTGACTTAGTTTTCAAGCTAATCTGTAATAGGTATTTCTGTTATGTGAATTAGCATCAAACCCTTTTACAATGCTATACAGGAAACTTTTGTTCTCAAATTTATCTCAATTCATTAAGTTCTACAAATTAACTTTGGTGTGCATAATCTATTTTTTACCAAAACTGATATATATATATTACTTTCTTTTATTTTTCTAACATTAGGAAAGTAGTATGTATGACTGTAATTATTCTCTGTGGCCCGCTTTGTTCACATCTGTGTTAAATCACACTGTATTTTTTTTTCCCAGTTTCCTCTTTGTACAAGGAACTGTAGTGAAACACAGTAAGGGCCTAGCCTTGAATATGTGAAAACATACTAATACTTTCTGCATTGCTTTGTGTATTGTTTGTTATGAATCCTAACTCACTTTTTAACACTATTACTATTACACTCAAAGAATATGCTTGGGTTGTATATTTACCAGCATCTCTTTATGTGAAAATACCAACCTCTTCTGCAATACTTTCAGCCTCCATCTAATTTCTTTCCTAATTTGGGTAGTCAGAGAACCCATTGATTTATATACATTTGGCAAACATGAAAATAGCTTTCCTTTATTTATTGGTCTCTTCACCTCTTTTTCAAATTCTCTCATACTTTTCATTTCCACCTGTGATACTCTCACTTGTGTTTATTTCTTCCTTCCTCCTGCTTACACAGCTAATAAAGCTTTTAGAAGGCAATGTCTGCTACTAGAGAAGAGAAGAACTGAGGACAGTAACAGGGACCATCTTACCACTAATTCTCAGAAGGCATGGAGTCTCTTAAATGCCAGAGAAAAAACCTGAAATTGTTGCTGTTTTGAAATGTTTTTTTAAAGAGGTTTATGAACAGCAGGAATCAGCTGGTGGCACAAGCTGTTGAACACAGGAGGGATGGAGAATGCAGACCTCCAGCTTGGTAATACATTGGCTTACCAAAGCCTTGTCATATGAAGGTTAACCTCAATTCTCAACTACTTCAGGCCTTGGTAATTAAGAGATCCACAAACTAGAAATTGCAATAAAGCATCATGAAGATCAAAGGAAACAGGGGAGAGGTGTTTAGCTTCTGCTAAGTAGGAAATAGCTACTAGTGACTTTATTAGGCACATTTTCAGTGGAGTAGAGCAGGCACAGAAATCAAAGAGCTTGAATATATTTGTACAATGTATTTACAGGCATGATGAATTTTAAAATGAAAATGATGAAGTTGTAATAGGAGAAAATGCATGATCAAGAGATGATTTCTTCAGCTTAAGGAAGAATAAAGATTAATTTAGATGAAGAGAAGAGGACCCTGAGGAAAGAGATCAGTGAAGAGTGATGGTAAGGATGAAATAATGCAGACAGGGAAAAAACATAAAAAGCACATATGTTTTCAGGAAGAATTAAATACATAATAAGCATGTAACAGTAGAAGGAAAGTATTTAGGGAGAAAAGGTAATTTTTTTTTAAAAAGCAGAAATTTCAAGACAGAGAGGTTCAGACACTTCTGTCTGTGCAGACTTTAGAAACAACTGAATAGTGTCTTCTGTGAAAATTAACTTGACCATTTTTAGCCAAAATAACTTCTCATACTAATTTTTTTCAAAGAAAGAGAATAAAACAGAGCTTCAACATGAATGTTGAGGAGGCTTGAACTTTTGTACAGCTTTTTTTTTGAAGGTAAAACTGTGACATTTTACAACATGCGAATATTTACAGCTGAAGAGTGCAGAGGTACTAATGCCCCTTATTTAATTGTCAGGCAAACATCGTCAAATGTTGCCATCTCTGATTTCTGTTCAGAATAAATAGTCAAAATGCATAATATTTATTTAGCAGTGATTTTTACCTGCCCATTCACTGAGTCTTACACATCCTGTGCCTACAGACATGGCTGAATGGTAAGCCTGTACTGGTTTGTGGTCCTAAAGCCTCTATACACACTCCCAATTCACAGGATATTCCCACATACCCAGTTATATACTTGAATCTGATTTAACAAAGCTGACATACAAATCTCACTCAGGTATAATTTGGCTGTTGATGCTGCCCCTGGAAAACCTTGCATGTGGCATTCACATACCACAGTAACAAGTAGCAAGTAAGTGGGATATTTGCATGTGAAGAAAGCATATCAGATATCCCAGGATCAGACAAAGGCATGCAGCAAACTGCACCCAGTTTGAACCACTATCAAACCCTGTCTTCTGACTCCTACCTCTGAACAGACACCCAATAGCTGGAACTGCCACAGCCCTGACCTGAAGGCATAAATCCCTTGAAAACAGTGGACTTGTGCAGTGTACCTCATTAACTTGAAGACCTAAAGCTGGTCCAGGGTAACAAAACTCTCTCTAATATGGTTCCTCAATGAACATGGACTTAAGAGGAGACCCTAACAAGAAAAGTTAATTTGCATGGCAGCTGCTGCTAACCCCTCAGACATTTACTGTCCCATTCATTTCAGTTTACTGCTTAGGTTGACAGACAGAACTGAACCCTGAATTTTATGCTTAAAGTAGTATTTTGTTTTCCTAATTTCTATGTAGAAGAAACAGGAAGTTAACTTTCTGTAAAAGCAGAATTTCATAAACCATTGCTGTCCAAAAATCATTAGAAATATAATTAAAATAGACAGTGTATATATATATATATATATACACTGTGTATAAATATTCTTAAAATATTATAGAACATGAAATTCACAAAAAAACCCAACCCCACTGATACTCAGGAACAGACAACATGAGAAGTAATGTTTTATTTTTGATTATTAAAGATAAGTATTGGTCAGGGGGTAAAGAGAAGGAAATAATGGTCTTCAAATATCATGATTCGTTTTACAAAAATACTTTGCATTTCAGCAAACTACAATGGAAAACTAACTGGGAATTTCTCTTTCAAAGAAAAAAACAGATTTGTGTCATGGAGGTGTTGTCTCCTGCCTATAAGAAGATCTCATTTCTTCAGAAATTAACTGTATTTTGAGAAAGTTCTCTTAATTGCAACTTCTTTTTTCAAAAATTCTTTCAGGTACATTGAACTCATTCCATGTGTAAAAGATTAATTTAATATACAAAACTGTTTGGATTACTGTGAGGTAGAACAAAAAAACCATAAGGAAACAAACAACTGAACAAAAGAAGCTAGTCGTCAACTGATTCTCTATGCTAAAAGATTCCTGATTAAAAAATAAAAGTCTTTCCAAGTGGCAATTCAAATGCATCCACCAGGTACTTTTAATCACTTCTATGAAAAACATCCTCTTGATTTTTGCCCTGGTCAATCAAGTCCTTTCCTCTTTCCTTTAATTTGCCATGCTTTACCAGTTTCTATTCTCAATATAAAAATCAAGCTTTTGAGAGTTGCTGGAAATCTTTCTTGGATTTAATTGAAGGGCTAATTGAAGCTCTTTGAGGTTTTCATAAGATGCTTTATTATCAGTGTGGTATTTTATTTTATTTTTTTTTTGCCTTTACAGCACAATAGAAAACAAAACTGTGGACACTTATCAAGTTTTACTCATCTCTGTCAGCAAACTTGACATGTGAGTCGTTGCCAAGCAAGGGAGTAATAAGAGATAAGATCATAATCATTGTGCACTTTACTGATATGCTGTAATCAAATGTGGCAGATTTAGGATGTTCAGGAGGAACTGTGCTAAAATCTCTAAGCAAGCACTAATGGAAAGGTTAATATGATGGTAGTTAGCAGACACCAGCAAAAGCAGTTTGTCACTAGAGCTGAATTTAAACCAGGCACATTCAAAGTCTTTAGCTCAAGGGGGCAATAAAAATATAGAATGGGTAGACTTAATACACTACTTCCTTTCTTTTTATTGTCTAGCTACCAGAGGGTACCAATAATTTCTTATGCTTCATATTTTGGAGGCATCTGTGAAACTCATTCATTAGCATAAACTCAAAGTGTATTTTTATGCCTAACAATACATATTATACAAATGAAAATTGACAGTGATAAAAAGTCTTGATTTCTACAAAGCAGCCACGTGAATTTGGGAAACATAAAATGAAATGGGACAGCCCACAGTTTTAATAGCTAAAACAGTGATGGCACTGATGTACCTGCTGTGTATGGTTCTAAAGAAATCTAAATTGTAGAACAAAAGCTGTCAGTCTTTCCCTCTTTTTTTATATGCAGCCAACCACACACAGAAGTGGCACATTCAGTAAGAGATGTGGTTTGAATTGCGCGGCTTCTGTTATTTATGCAAAATGGGTGTTGAGCAATCAAACTCCTCTCTATTCTTTTAAACGGCAAACAAATCAATTAAGGTGGGTTTTATTCCAGTCAAAAAAACAACATGCAAAAAGATTCATGTGTGTTCGGTTCTGCAATTTAGATTTCAGTAAGATCACTTACTATCTGCAAAATTAGCACAAGCCTTGTCACATTAATTACAGTATTTAAAACCTGCCTGTTTGAATTGGTAAGAGACCAATAGCTGATGGCTCTCCAGATTAAGCTATCTGAATGTAGCCAATGGGAGGTACTAGTCAAATAAATACCTCGAGAAGATGAAATCAAAAGCTCTGCAAATCACTGTAAAATCAACAGTATTTACTTCAAGAAAGTAGAGGATCTGACATTTTTAGAGCTCAGATGGAAAACACCAACTCGAATATGTTTTGAAACACAATATCCACACTACCTTTTCTAAAAAGCAGCTGTTTGTAGAAGCATGGTTTACATTAATCAGTACCTAACAATTTTATATACAACCTTCCTAAAATTAATTTGCATAATGATAATCCGCATATGGCAGGGTTTAAGTTATTTAAGCGGTGTTATATTTCACTATTTAGTCTTGCTTCACCACTGCTTTAGCAGCGAATCCTTCTGGAGTGTAATGCAGCTAATGAGGCAGCTTTTTAACTGAACAAACTGACAGGTCCCATATCTGCAGAGGCAGCTTGAAACCGTGCCCAACCTCTCGGCTTCCCAAGAGGCTTTTCAAAATTCAATAAATAACATCTGTAGGCGATGTTGGGTGCAGACCTAGCAGAGTGCGTCATAACACTGAGCTGGCAGAACAAAGAAACCATGACGACTGCCAAGTTTCCATGGCAACCGCTGCGAGGCTTGGAGAGTATAATAGCACATCAATCATTGTCCAAAAGAACTTCATTATCAGCAAGAAAAAAACCTTTAGGATCTGTTTAGTGTGCAATTGTGGGTTAACTCACCTCAAAGCCTTGCTCTCTAGCAAAAGTGGCAGCTTCCTGAAATAATAAAAAAAGAACAGTTAATTATAAAGTGCTAGATAATGAAGAAATAACACATTTTGAAACTCATTCAGCCAGTTTTCCTTTTACACGATTATCTCAATATAGCCATATACAGTTGTTCAATTCTGATAGTTGCACCAAATGCTTCCTCCTCTTCCCTCAAGCCCAACAACAGTACAATGTCAACACATTTCACAAGTTCAAATAAAGAAGGTACAGTATGTTTTTTTCCAAGCAAAGAAAGTTACTTCTGCAGATAGGACTTGAAGTAGGAAACATCCCTCAGACAGATTTTTAATTGAAATTGTATCATATCTCCATTTATGTATGGCACTTCATGGGATACATGCTACCAAGCCATTAAAAAAAAATTGTCATCTACACTGCATAAAAAAACCAGGATCACTAAATGTGTTCAGACCCTTGCGGTAGAATCAGATGAACATTTAAAAATACTCTGATGTCTTAATCACTGCTTTAAGCAATTTAACTATGTTCTTTTCCTGAAAGAACAGAGGAAACATCACGGTATCAGAATGTCCCCATGTCTTATTTATATTAATTGGTGCAATTAAAAATCTGTTTTGAAATAAAAGAAAGGGGATGGAAGACAATAGCAATGCTTTTCCCTTACTCACTTTCTATCTTAACATCAGAAATATTGCAGAAAACCCTCGAGGTCTTTATGTTTTAACTTGCATTCCTCCAGATTATCTTTGCCAAGTGATATTAATACAGGGATAATCTTGAGCAAAAATGGTGAGCTGATCTAATTAAACAGAAATAACTACTGTGCCAAACCAATTCAGTGTGCCTATGAGAGGTTTTAGTGCTTCAGATAACACAGAGTTGGGGACCTACGTGATCTGTCAATTTGGGGGCAATAGAAGAATTTGAAGTGGGTACAATTGATTATAACAACAGTAAGTTGAGGTTAATAAAATGTGATAAGCTGAAAAGCACAACTCCTCAGGCTGCTTCACTGCAGAAACATAAGGCTGACCGGGTTACCCTTAGCTGATGTTGACAGAAAAACTGAATCATGGTCCTGACAATTGGGTGCGGGCAAGGTTAGCCACTTTGACAATTTACTTACAATTGAATCCCTTCTTGTACATCACACAGTCAATGACATTTGCTAGCCTGGCTGTCAAGAAGGAGTGTAGGGTTCAAAGATATCATGCAGTGTTTTCCTAAACCAGCATGTGATTAACAAAGCCTATGCTCATATGAAAAAAGGAGCCTTGCAAGCTTCCAATCTGAGGTGATGCACTTACAATGAACTGCAAGACAATCAAGAAAGCCTCAAATGGGACTGTGACACAGAAAAAAAAAATAAGAGAAATAAAGGAGAGATAAGGGCGAAGAGAATAAGAAAATTGACTAAAAATTATGTCTTGTAGCCAAATAATTTCTTTAACCTGTTTTTTTGGTCATGCAGTTGAAGTCGGAAGTTACACTGATCCACCCTAAGGGATTTCTTTAAAATCCCAATACAGCAGGACATTAACATCTGTGTTAAACTATTGTCTGGCCAGGAAATTGGACACCGGTACTTGAAATAAAAACTGTTCCAGTGAAGTGGTGCTTTCTTGTGTGGGAGACTTTGAGAGAATTCATCTTAATTTTCTGAATTGGGGCACCCAGGCACAGCACATGTGTTTTGGAAGACCCGGCCCTTCCACAAGAAAGGATAAATGATTGCACATTTGTTAAAAAGTATCTTGTCTTCAGATTCTCCTTTAAGAGCGTCATCTTTTAGCCCGGTCTGCTGCCCAGCTACATGAATAATGGCAGCCAGCATAAAATCATAGATTTTCCTGCAGCTGACCTCTAATTTAAGGATGCCTGAACACGCCAAAGAACAACAGCAATCTTAATTTTCTTCTCTCCTATCAACTGAACCTCAAATGATTCCAGAGCAGCTTATTTCAGTAAGGATTGTGCCTACAGCCCCCTAAAAACCAGCCTCTCTCAGAACAAGATCCCTTTAAGAATTAAGGCCTTTCCAGTTAAAAAAAAAAATCATAAAGCTCAAAGCACACATTTGGAGTGTACAGTTTGGTGTTTGCAAAACGCTGAGAAATGTGAGGCAGGCTCTGATTGCCAGGGACAGTTCAAAGTAAATTAACCAGATAAAAGCGATGAGAACCTTTTAGTATCTATTCACAATAACAGTGAGAACAGGAAACAAGCAGAACCCATCTGTGCAGCCCTAGGGCACCTCATACTGAGCTTCATGTCTCTAATAAAGCAGTCAGGTTAAAGTCTAAGTGGATGTAACATGTGGAGACTGCTTGGGTTACAGCGGCCAGCCGGGGCGTTCCCTGATGCAGGTGATAATCAGTATGATAATCACTATATTTACAGGCTTTCCATTTTATATCTGACATTGAAAATCACGAAGAAGGAGGGATTAAGGAAATAAACAACCTACACAGAAGCTTTACCGCTCCCCAGAGAATGCAGCATTTTCATTCATGCGTGACATGCGACAACAGCAGAGCAAAACAGCGACAGAACAGAATTTTCTTAGGAGGCTTCATTTCACATCAAGAGTTCTTTCAGTTTTGATAAACTTTACACATTATTCATTCATTACTTCAACTCAGCATTTTCAGAGCTGTTTTCTGTTACTGCCTACAGAACATTTCATAAAATCCTCTCCCCACCTTATCACTGTTTCATACTAAATGTATTAAAAACTCACACTTCTTTTTCTATATAATCTTTTTACTAACTGTGACAGTAAATTTATTGCTGTGCCACTTAAAGTAGAAATGAGATTTGTTTTTAGTTGTGAAATGTCATTTGGCTCATGCTGCTTGGGAGAAAAAAAAGCCTAAGTACACTCAGGCTGACAAAACCTGTGTGCAATGCTACTTAATGGGAGTAACACAATGTCACCAAAGTTAACACACACCCTTCTCTTTGCACAATAGTGAGCAGTTTACACAGGAAAGAGAGATTAATTAAAGAGATAACAATAAAAAGGACAACTTCCGTTAGTGCTGGCCTTGATGTTATGTTAGAATTTGCTTGCTAGCTGAAAACTATTTCCATTCTTGCATTTATTTTATTGCTGTCTGAGCCTCAGCATTCAGTAAAAAGAACTGCTTACAATCTACACACAGGCTAATTTTAACGGGACTTGTTAAGATCCGGAGCCCTTTTATCTACAGCAGTACAAACTATTTGTTTACAAGTAAACAGAAACATACCCTCCAAACACAGAATCCATCAGCCTCTGCAGTCCTAGGAGTAACATATAATCCTATGTTAGCCCCTTGTGTTAGAATACTTTTATGATTATAGAGTTAAGATGGCTCAACTTCAATAATTGCATGTTTCGTTTGCCACAAGACACAGAAGGCACACCATATATTGAATATTCTTGACACATCCAGATTTTTTTTGTTCGTACCAAGGTTTTATGATTACTTGATCAAATTACAGCCAAAATGGTAACAATATGCATAGTGGCTTAAAATTAATTCATGTAGGCCAACATAAAACTCACGCAATTGCACTGAACAGCATTTGAAACCATGTATTGCCAAAATTAACTGACAAAGGCTGTTTCAAAAACACCAGCAACATTATTATCTACAATATGCATTTTAACCTTTGTATGGAAAAAAAAGGAGCACTGAAAACTAAATTTGCATTTCATTGCCGAAATCAACATTATCTCATAAAGAAATGATAAAACAGCAGGACACCAATGATACCCTTGCACACTGAATGCATTTCCCATAATTGCACAAAAAAAGAAAATGCAGGGGACTCTGAAGATAATCCCTCCCCTGTCATCCTTCTTGGTAGGGAAAATATCTTACAGAATCACCTCAACTCACATATTACAGTACCTCCTGAATTTGATTTACTGTTTTAAACTGGGAGATTACTGACAGGTTTTGAGGGAGTTCCTACTTCATTAACTGTAAACTTCCCGACTTGCTCAAAATATACCCTATTCACATTTTCAGGAATATCACCCTCTTTTCTCTGCAAAACAAGTCTGTGCGGCAGAGGGCTCAGCCTGGCCCATGAATCAATGCAATCTCAAGCCTGTTCACACACACACACACACACACACACACACAGAGCATGTGCAACTGCAGAGGAAGGTTCTTGCAGCCCAGGGCAGAGTGCTTAAAAACAAAAAGAAATAAAAAAGCAAACTTGTGTGGACTCACTCAGTGAGAAATAATAAATGACCATGAGGACCATATACTTAAGTGTTTCCATTTGATGGGACAATTCCTATTGGTAACAACAATGTTTGATTGTAATTTGAAAAGTATTTCCAACATTGTACCTTACAAGCCTTTCTAGACTGTTAAGATCTTCTAAAAATGACTCTTAAACATTTCCTTCCTTTCCTACTTTTCAGAAGTATGGATTGTTAGTTTTCTTTCTATTTACATTGTTTCCTTGGACACACTGAATGCTATGATTATCCCGCTCGGATAATTCCCTTTTCTTCAGTACAATAATTTACTACCATTCATCCCACTCCTAAGTTCATCTCCAATCCTGGTGTAAATTCGTCTTCTTCATATCCTCCCTTGCTTTTCTACAGATTGTACTGCTTGTGGCAACTAAGTTACTTTCAAAAATCTCTACCATTAAAACCCTGTTATTTAAAAGGAATGGGTGACAACTGAAATAAACAAATGCAGATATAGAGAAGATTTCTGTAGAAGATATGCCCACTGATACCTACATCTTCATTCTGTAGAAGACAGACTCAAATAGTCAAAGTTGGCTTAGATTGATAATCTCCTCTCTTAGAGGTAGATGCTGAAGATTCATATTTCTGAAAAAGACATTTTTATTCATGCTTTCCCCTAAAGGACAGCAGACTTGTAAAACAAACACCAAAACCAAACAAAAACAAAAAAAGTATTATTTGTGTCTCTGCATTATAGAGACATGAGTCTTTACTGTAATATAATTACTAAGACTTGTAGTTCACCTTTCCTTAAGTAGGCACATTTGTCCTTCTGTCTGCCCCTTCTATAATCTCTTCCTGCCCCTAACAAGGAGCTTTCTTATACAATTCTGTGTTTTCAGACCTACAGCCTTGTTTTATATACATCACAGGTACTGAGAACCTCTGATTTCAGCAGCACCTGTTGTGCCCTCTAAACCTGAGTATGAGCAAAAAAAAAAGATACTCTTTTGTTACAATCTCCCTTCTTATTTTCTTGGAAGATAAGTAATGAAGAATGAATTATTAAGATCTCCATGTGCCCTCCTTTCGGTATTTTCTTCCTAAAAAACTTGTTACAGTGCAGGAGATAAGCTAGTTTTTAAGAAGGAGACCTAGTGAGCTGCGCTATGCCATGTTATCCACTCTTCCAGCTTCAGGCCAGTTTATACTAAATATGACTCTGGAAATGGGGCTTAAGGCATAGAGAGTACAATGGATTTTCAATTGTTGCCTTTGAATTATAACCAAAATGTCATAAATACATCCACTAACTTCACAGCAGAGTTGGTGGGGTGTTCTATCAAATCCAGGTATTTAATGCAGCAATATGATCTGTCTTATACCACTTTCTCCTGTATATGATTCACAAAGCCAAACTAAGGTAAATCTGGCTTTATTCCCTGTTCCAATTTTAGGAAAATAATAGATTCATATACATACACAGACGGAGATATCACAGCAAATCCACAGTTCTTAACATGGTGAATTAACGGCATACAAAAACTACAAGTACTTTCATGTGATGCAAATAGGGGTGATGTCAAAGCTGTGGTAATGATAATCACAACCTCCCTAAGGAATTAGAGGTAGATTCTACTAAAGACTCTGCTGATCAGTTGAAAACATGATTTCAACAAATGGCTGCTATTGTACTGCTGCTTACAATGAATGGATGAAAAGTCTACAGGACACAGTTCCAGCTGCATCACTAACCTTTAGTGCCAACAGTACATTTATTGTAGTTAGTGGTAAGATACATGTGTTCATCTTCATTCAGTGCTAAATACCTATCAGTGGTTACTCAAAACACTGTAGACAGTCCTATCCAGCCTGTTATGCCATTGTAGTCTGATTTAGACAGCCAGTACTTTAAGGTCAACTATTGCTACATTTCACTGTGTAAAGGCAATACAAGCTCATATGCCTTTATTAAAAAATGGGCATTTATAAAGGCATTAAGGGCTCAAAGGTAAATGTAATTTCATGCTTTTCCTTTTTTCTTTTTCCTCAGAGATAATTGCTTTAATATGGGTCACGCAAGAGTTTGAGGACAGAAGAACCACACAGTATATTTTCTGAAACAAATGGTGAAATTCTGCTACATCTGAGAAAGTTTGCACTACATTTGGGGATGTGTTACATGGATGTAATGCTTCAATATTATTTCTGTTTGACAACACAGAGGATTAATCCTTGATTCAGTCAGTAGTGTAAAGCCGTTCATGTTTCAGAGAAGATCAGTAAAAGTGGCCATAGAATGGACAGACCTTGCACACAGCTTGAGAATCAACACTGAGAACCCGCAAGTATCCACCCCAGCTGGTTATTACTGAAAAAACAGCTGGCATCAATTGGATGGGCAGATTATCATAAAGGAACACTGAGGAGTTTTTACCCCACTTTCCTTATGAGCAGTACTAGATCCCAAAATTGTTGGCTTTTTGGGTTTTTTTTCGTAACAGATAGACAGTGAGAATTCATATCATATCCTAAAATATTATTTCAGCTTGCTCCAGAAATACTAAAGACACTGGTAAATATATGTACACTGATTTCATCCGGTAGATGAAAATATAAAATAATAAGAATCAGCTCAAGTGAATAATCAGAATAAGTATAAATACCATATGGGGTTAAAGTTGTAGTGTACAGAGGAGGTTCTGGCAGAGTACCAGAGGGTTTTGTCTGAAAAGGCCTAGTGTGAAAAGAATTGAGAAACATATTTCCTGTTCTGCTTGGGTTCACCCTGGAGTGTCTGTATCAAGTACAATTCATTAATATTCAAGCTATTTATTCTCCTGTTCAGGTTACTACCAGAACTACTACCAGAATAGTTCCTGCTAGAATCTACTGTGGAAGAATCACCCTGAGTCAGAGCTTAATGCCATTACAGAGCCTGCAACGGCTGCAGCAGCAGGGATATGCCTCCGAGCCATTTTGAAATTTTATGATGGATAAAGTGCTATTACTTACATCTCTATCTTTCATCCTTACCCAAAGAACTGAACTACTTACGACTCTGTATGTTGTGTCTCTCTCCTCACATATTACAAGCATCAAATTAGTGAACAATATTTCTTCACACCATTTTACCATACAAATATGTCTGTTTCTACCTTAAAAATAAATGTATCCTCATCAGAAGTGAGAAAAGAAAAAAAGACACCTCTTCCTTAACTATCAGGAGGAGAATCAGGAGAACATAATAAAAATGAAAACAAAAATATAGTTAGAAGAGTTTTATTTGTATCTAAAAATAGAAGATGTGTGGGGTCTTTTGAAACCTTTAATACTGTTCTTTGAATGCTCCCAGTGCAAACCTTCTGGCTGGAGGGTGACAAACAGAAATAAAAGATGGTATCATTTTTAATGAGGCCTTCTATGATTTTAAGCACTCAAACTAGCCTGAAATCAGACAAGACATTCTCATCTACCAATTTTAGATGAAAAGAATAATCAGATACTTGGCTAAAAGTGCTAGGATATAGCAGGACTGTCTCTAGTCCTGCTAAAAGATTAATGTACTTCTAGCAGTGAAATTGAGTTGTTTTATATTCTTTGTTTAGTGTGATGTCATGCAAAGCCATTTAGAATTATAACTGAGGCTGTGGCATTGGCAACTCTGTAAAAACAATCATTGTGTCACACTCTTCATGTGCTGGGCTTGCTCTGCTTGTTAACTCTAGCAAAAAAATAAAGTTGCTCACTGCAATCTTCAGCAGTAACAATAACTTTTTAATTGATCTTCAAATTACATATTTTACCTTTTCAATGAATTTCAAACCCAGTTGACTTTAGGATTCTTACTGGAGTTTCTTGTGCTGTTTAATGCAAATTCAATGATACATTTATCAGTGTTGAAGATACGAATACTCAAGATGAATTTCGTTTTCTGAAATTTTCAGTTTCAGCTAACTATATCTACGTTATGGAAGGAAAAACCTAGTTTTCAGTCTGTACCAGCAGTGCTCTCTCACAACATGGTCACTGCATGGAAAAACAACATTTCAATCTGACCACAGTTAGATCACTGTGGTCCTGAGTGAAGAACATAAGCTAGCTCTAATTCCAGATGTGACTAAGGCACTATTTATCATCTTGGACAAGTTGCTAACTTCTTGGATCAGTTTTTAAAAAATCCATAGAAGTTAGAATTTAAGTCTTTATGGATGAGGGAGTTTGGTTGAGTTTATTTTTCATCCTGATCTTGAGACAGGCTCAAAGAGATCAGAGATTGAAATAATAGTCAAATAATGAAATTTAAGGGATATGATTCCAACACATTTCAAAATGGTATTACAAAAGTCATGCAGCGGTTGATTTTGGGAGGGGCCTCTGCACATTACCTACAGAGTCCAACCCCACTCCTCAAGCAGGGTCAGCTAAGGCAAGCTGGCCAGGACCACTAGGTTTTGAATATTTTCAAGGATGGAGTCTCCATAGCCTGTCTGGAAAATCTGTTCCAACACTTTACCACCATCACAGTACAGCTTTTTTCTTATGTTTAAATTAAATTTCCCATAGTTGAATGTGTGCCTGTTGCCTCTTGTCCTGTCATTGCCACTGCTGTAAAGAGCCTTACTGCTTCTTGTTAGTGTGCATTGATAAGATCTCCCTGAGCCTCCTCTTCCTGAGGCTCTCAGGCTCCCCTCCCTATACAGCAGATGCTCCAACCCTCAGTCATCTTTGTGGCCCTTTGGTGGCATCACTCCAGTAATTCTATGTCTTTCTCATGCTGGGAGCCCAGAGCTGGACCCAACCCTGCAGATACATCGCATCAGGGCTGAGCAGAGGGGAGGGATCCCTGCTCCCCAGCCTGCTGGCAATGCTCTCCCTAATGCAGCCTGTGATGCTCTGCTATTCCTTCCTTGTTGTGCAGGCACATCACTGCCTCATATCCTTTTTCTTCCACTGAAATTCTGAGGTCCTCTTTTGCAAAGCTGCTTTCTACCCATCTAGTTCCCAGCCTGTCTTGGGACCAACGTTCTACCCCAAATAAGAGGACCTTCCATTTCCATTTGCTTCATGAGATTCCCAACAGGCCATTTTTTCCCTCTGCCAAGGTCTTTGAAATGTTATATTATACTGTGATTTTTCTTGAAGAAGTGGGGTTCAGAATTCCTGTGACAAATTAGACTAACAAGCATACTGAGCATTCCATTTTACTTTTAAGACCCCATACTTATAAAAAAAGAAAGAAAAAAAACCCCCCAAAGAGGTAAAAAAACCATAATAAAATGTGTATGAATATGCATTAATTTCTATAGGAAAAAGAAGTTGAAATTAGATATTGTAATTATAGAAAATTACATTCCTGCATCGAAGATCAGTAATCTTTTACCTAATACGTAACAACATCATTATGACAACAAATTATTTGTTAAAAGTGCATAGTTTAGCAATGCATTACTCCATGGATAATGCAGATCCCTTTCTTTCAGTGTGACCATTTGCCCCACAACGCACTGGATATGCAGCAGTAATATTGATATGTTGAATTCATAGTGGTTTTGCCTGTTGGGTATTTGCCTTCCCTGTTAAACTAACTTTATGCACACACACATATATACAGACACATACATGACTTTCACAAATGCCTATATAGATCATGACAAAACAAATGTGATCTCCCTCTCTAAAACTTCCTGTTTCAGTTTTCCATATGCACCCATTTTACAAGCCCTTCCCTGTTAAATCAGTGGTTTTCACAAGCAATTTTATTCACTAGACCTCCAGCTAGGGAAAAGCAGGGTGCCTGCAATGGAATCCCAGCCAGTAGAATATAACAATTTATTGGCACCTTCAAGTTTTCTGAGTACTTGAAGGTTATGAAGAACTATAGCTATAATTTGAGATATACTGGTTATAGCACCAGCTCATGTTAAATAGTACTGATAGATCTTTTTGTTACTATGAAGTTATTTTACCCTGTTAATATAGTTGCAATGACTTATTATCTGTTCCTCCTTCAAGATATCATTTGATATATTCACTAGATATAAAATATTAAATTATAAATACATTTTTCTTTCAGCATAATGAGTGAAGTTTTTGTACAATTTGCTATGTTCATAAACTCACACAGATAACTTTTAAAGCCAAGCTGAGAAATAAAATTTGGACTCAGTCCACACAGAAGAGAAATGAAAGATTTGGTTAACGTTTCAATAAAAGAAAATTCTGAGTTCCAACTGTGCTCTTTTTACAAGACCAGTTCTCTAAATCTCTGCTAAGCAAGGACATGCTCCTAGTGGCACCAGCTGTATATTCTAAAGAATCATAAAAATCTATCATAGTTTTCAATCAATAAAGTTTTATAAACTTGGTGCAGAATGATACAAAAAATTACCATTTCTGATTCTACCATATGTGCATTCTTCACATACTTCCAGACTCAAGGAAAGTTTTTTTAAGTCTCAGCTATACTTCAGAGCAGTTACCATTTAACCTCTAATTCTGTGATTTTAAAATACTACATTTATTTTAGGATTTGTCTCACAACTATTTTTTAATTACTGAGATAACAGATTGACATTAAATTTTAGTATACATTTATATATTTGTTAACCATTACTATATGCCTAGTATATGTAAGCAAATGAACCTGAAATTGCACCCGATACCTTTCTTACTTTATACATGATAACTGGAAGACTACAAATTATTCTGAAGCTGAAATTAGTAGTCATAGTAATAGTAATAGTACTTCAGTTTTGGACAGGTTATTTTTAGCTAAGTACTTGCTCAAGCCCTTCACTGCAGATTTCTCACACCTCTGAGTGTTTCGAAGTATAAATAATCTATTTTTTCCCCTCTGCTTCTAGCATTACATTTGAGTTTAAATATAACAGAAGTTATTTCAATCTATTTAGTTTGACTCACACTTTCCAACACAAAGAATTCCTGTGATTTCTTCCAAGATGCTGTGTCTCTTCCATTTTATGCAAAATTTGAGAAGAGCTGTAGGGTCAGTAGCTCAGTGATGTTCTTTTGTTCAGACTGCATTCTGATTTGGGGGTCTAGAAATTTACTTCTTTCTCTTACAGTGGTAATAAATTTTTTGGCCAAATACCAGATAACAAGTGAATGGGAACATTCTAAAGCAGTAGTGCTACACTCTCAGAGCAGAAGTAGTGGCAATAACAGCACACCAGATGCTGCATTGGAGTTTTTTTTTAAAGACAGTAATTTATGGATTTAGGGAAATGAAGAAAAAAATAGTCTGAGGCCTCTGAAAAGTGGCACAGATTTGCAGAATATCCTTGGTTTGAGGTTTGGTTTTTTTCTAAAGAGCTACAAGTAATGTAGTGCTCACATAATATACTAAAACCTAACTATGTTATAAACAAGTCAGAAAAGATATTAAGCACTAGCAAACATGTATACTATGACTTTCTTATTGCTTACCTCTTGTCAGATTTTTATATCATGTATGCTTGTCTTTTGGTCAGGTTGATCAACTCTTTTGAACTGTGCTTAAGGAGCCACGTATGACATCTACCATGCCATATTTTGAAAATCAACATGCTTTTGATCTTAGGTTTAGACCATGAAAATGAACAGTTTATTTGGAGCCTGGTTGGCTTATATGGCAAGCAATGAACAGTTTGCAGAGGATACTGTGCTAAAAGTGTCACTTTTAAAAAATAATATTGAAGCAGTTCTTTACAAACATGGCACTTGTCCAAAGCACATATGGAACATAAACATAACCGTAAAATTTTATACACCAGATTTGACCAAGGTCTTGAGTGCTAATTTATATTTTCTCCATTTTGCTGGAAGACTAGCTGCATTTGATAAAGCTACTTTATAAGGACGCTGTTCTAACATTTACACATCACACATCTGGACTTGGAAAAGGATTCTGAGTAAAAGAGCCAACTAATGCAGACCTTGTTTATGTTATGTGCAATTACTCTTGTGTCATGAATCTCTCTGGGATATCAGAATGTGCTGAAGACACCCAAACAATATGTACTTCAAATAAAAGTGTAAAAGCCTGAGTGTTCCTGTCCCTACCAATGATCTTGGTACACACAATCATGGAAGAAAATTAATTGTATTTGTATTTTCTAACAATATTGCATTTCATTTTTATAATTATTTGTATGCAATTAGAGCTGCCCTTAGCATCTGAAGATCTCTGTTTGGATTGTTTTTCTCTCACAACTCACTCACTGCAGCCAAGGGAACTAAGTGATGGCAGTTGCAACACTCAATTCAGTTACATAAACACATCTTCCTTGCCAGATTCCCCTGTGGTGTTCCCATTTCATGAAGTCAGTCTGTAGCATTTAGTAATGTACTGTACCAGCAAGTTTCTTTTCATGTCACAAAAGATTAGGTCCTCTGCTCCTCCTGGCAGCAGAGCAGCATGTGTGTGAGCATCACACACATGGAATCCACCCCACACCAGGTGGCTGTACCAGCAAGAGAACAGAGAAGAAATACAATACTTGACTAGCTACAGAACAAGAACTGGATGTCAGATTTTAGCAGGAGAAAGACAGCCTTCACCCAGAAAATAAGGCAGATTTATTCCTAAGCCTGTTGCAGTGTCAACAGTGATGAGTGTACATTCTACCTTCAACCACACACAAGATTCACGTGCTTGGTCTGCACTGAGTGTATTTGCCAGTGATGACAAATAATGCTCTGGCCAGACTGTCCCTGGAGATGTAAACAGAGGTACACTTTTTAACATCACAGCTGGAACAAACACACCTCTGACTATGAAAGCAGTATGTGGTAAAAGAGGAGGCGCAGAGTGACCTCATCCACCACACAGCCCATCAGCTGCAGGGATGAGGGGCTTTCTGGACAAAGTTTCCTCCCCACATCTGCCCATCAGCGTGAAGCTGGATGGTTGTAGTCTGCTGATTTACCAGATCTTACCTTCCCCATGGACAGGTCACTGCCAAAGGCTAGCTGGTAAATCAGAGACTAGTGGCTGTATGTCTCTGCAAGGATCAGCCACAATACAAGTCTCTGGGCATGTTTATAGCAGGCAGTGGAGCAGCACAGAGGTCTCAGAACTACCTAAGCTACCAGGCTGAGCTGATAATTCATGCAGAGTCACAAAGCTGAGGGCACTCTTGAAACACCAGCAAATTGAATCATCTAGTTTTGCAGGTTGCCTGTCCTGGGTCAGGTCAAATGTCATTGGTTGAAGAGTACACCTATGCACTTCAAGAATTAGTTGTAAATTCCACTTGCTGCCTAGATAAATATAAAAACACTGAGAGGTTTTTCCTGAGAAAGAAACATAGAAGAACGGAAAGAATCCAAAGAAAAACTGAAGTAGCTGGAATTACTTATTAATGGTTACAAATTACAACACAATGAAAGAGGCTTTTTTTGATCCTTTTACATAATTCTCAGTCAACAGTGAAGCTGTGTAAAAAAGTTTCCTTCCTTCTTTCTAATTTAAGACTTCATTTTCCTTTGGGGCCCTCTGATCAGGTTAAAGAGTCTAAAATACAGCACTGCTATATAAAGCTGGAATCTGACCCACCTTGTCTATATGTCCAGTTCAAGGACTTAGGGAGGTTGGATCAAACTTTCTAGCTAAAGTGATTTCCTTAATCTTCTCCACAACTCCTACAGATAAATGTAATACCTAACAGTACCATGTCCACATCCCTACCCAGCAAAGTGAGATTCTTTGTGAGAATTCTGACACTACACAATGCAAGGAAGACAAGAGCAACCATTACATGAATGTAGATCAATTTTACTTTCACATTTTCACACGGAATTACGAAAGGCTGGCTCCAAGCGTTGACATGTTTGCTCAGTATGTGCATGTGCAATGCTTCTCCTCAGTTAAACAAGAAAAAACACTCCTGTTCCAGCAGAAGATTGTCCACAAGTAGATACAATACAAACCTGAGTTAAAGCTGTTGTGCTTAAAATGATGTGCTCTCTCAGTTCAGATTAATGTTTCAGTGCAGACAAGTTTTTATTAAAGGAGAATGACTGAAATGGTGGATTAAGTCTGCAGTTCTGCAAACTGCTTTTCTTCAAGTATCCATACTCGTAATTGTTACGTGCATTCAGGTTAACTCACACTGCCTACAGATGGGAAAACCTAGCTATAAAAAGGAGTGGTCTACATGTGTGGAGTTTTCACCTTTTACTTGCCCATATTGAGGTAATCCATTACTGTCCCAGTGGTTAATGCTGACTTGGGAAATCTAGTACCTGGCTTCTCAATTCCACTGGTTAGTGAGCTTCATGCTGAGGTATAGAGGTTACAATCTAAATTCTTCACAAATTTCTAAAGTAAAAGAAGCAGCAGGTAAAAATCACACCACCTTCTGTGATGCTATTTTATATAATACTAATAACTTGTAAATAGCCAAAGGATAGTTTTACTTAGAGTTAACACTTAAAATCAGAGAAAGTGTCTTCCTGAATACCACACATTATGTTTTTGAAATACTGCAGATAAGTACCAATATTCCACATAGGATTACAGGTTAAGTATATACTTAAGTATATACTAGTGGAGTCTCTTCGGATAGGAGCCAGTGAAGCTTTTCTTGCAGCTTAGTGGCAAAGGATTTACAGTACTAGGGATGCTAATAACCCAAGATCCATTTGCAACATAAAATGTTCTGTAAATCAGTGTGTGGCTGTTTGTTTAGAAAAGTGTGTGACACTCTCAACTTCTACTTCCATACTTGTGCAGAAAATAATCACAGTTCAGGTGGCATTTGGGTATTTTGTATTTCAGAACTAGCAAAGAAATCTGGTGACATGGTCATTGCTATGGTAACTATACTTTTGTAGTGAACATTGAAGTAAGTAGGTACATAAAACATGTATAAGTTGTCACTATATAAATTACTGTTGCCCTGGGGCTGCAATAATTTCCTTCCTTTAAAATCGTTAAATCTAGCCATAAATACTTGGTATCTCTCAATGTCCTATTATTTCAATAAGTTGACAAGGCTCCTCGTACATAATATAGTGCAAACACACAAGCACATCAATTTATCAAAATAGGAACTTTCTGAAGAAGTAATTTATTGGCCTGTAAGTAGCAAAGTATGAACAGGCTTCTGGCCTGAATAAAGAAAACCACTTCCAGGTTTGCACTTGGGCAAGACTGAGCTGTTGTGGGTTCCGAATGCTAGGGCAATTTTCTCCATCACTGAGACATACAGTGCCATTTCCAGGCAGAGAGCTCCACTGGATCTTCTCAAGTCTTCCCCTTATTCTTTATTTCCTCCTCTCCTCAAATAATCCACCAAAGGCTGAGTTGTGGAGTTAAAAGACAAGCTGGACACTTCCTCCTTCAGCAAACAGCAGTAATGTGCAGAAAAAAGTTCTGGTCCCCCTTTAGTGTTCTGCTCTTCAATGTAAACAATGTCAGACCTAAAGAGGACCTCCTTTTGTCCCAGGAGAGCAATATAACACCATTGCTACGTCTTTCATACACAAACTTGCTTTGGACCAGTGAAGCACAAGCTTAACAAATAGCTTAACACAAGCTTCTCACACATAGTGACAATGAACTGATACTCAGAGAAAGGAAGCACAGTTGCCTTCCAATTTAATGCAGGACTTTAATTCTGCTGAGCAAGGGACTGGTCTACCCATGGCACAGAATGAAGGCAGGCACTGATAGGATTCCTTGGGATCATTTCCTTGGCTTACATTACATGTATGGCTTGGAAGTCCTATGCTTCAGAAACAAAGGGAACAGTGTTCTATGACAGCTGCATTATATCATCATATCAAATGGATTAGGATGGCCATGGAGACTGGAAGGCCTAGCCAGTTATCAGTGATGAGGGAAGTACAGATGGGTAAGTCTTTCACAGAACATATACCAGTGCATGCCCAGTGACTGGACAAACAGCAACAGACACCCTTTCAAACCAGAGAATCTCACTGCTGCAAGAAAAAAAAAGGTGCTAATTTTATGTATGATGAGAAAGGATTCACTTTAATGTACCATTGATGTTCTGGTCACTTCTCTCATGCCATTGGCATAAAGTTCTGGTTTTCCCTTAAAGCAGATATTTGACCTCTGTTTACTATGACCTACACTGTATCAAAACCTTATATGTTTTGAATATACCTTCTGAGTGTATCAAAACTTTATATGTTTTGAATATACCTTCTGAATGTAAAAGAATGTTATTTATGAATCCTTTGACAACTAGGTCCTTTACCACAGATACTCATCGGCTGTATCCCAAAGGGTTTACCAAATGTCCTAAGTATTTATCATTTGAAATTTGACCTTTGGGCTATATTCAAAGATAGAAATTTGTACACAAACTATTCTAGATTACCTAACTATATCAAGAGGGAGGGACTACAGCAGTGCAGGGAGCTCTTAACACAGGATCACTGAAATGGTAGTTACCAATCAGTCCTTACCTCATGATTTTATAGACTGTAACAAATTATCTCTGGGAAACAAGCTCGAGGATTGTCTTTTTGGTTCTTAATTTTAGATGGACTGTTTCTAACTAACGACATCTCTAATAAAAAAAATCATGTGACCACATCCTCTTTTCTTTAAAATATCCCCCATGTCTTTGCTGCCTTAGCTGTACAGAGGCAAACTGAGACAGAAGCTAAAAGTCTAGAAAGGGACAATAGGGAGCTAGATCTTCATATTCCTCCAGCAATGCATTCCTAGATCAACTCAGGCTGTAATGTGCAACTTCACACTAATATTGCAAATGACCCCTTCACAGGCTTCATTCACCAGTATTGCTCTCCCTTCATTGTGCTGCTTTGGTGATAGAGAAGGTACACAAGTACAGGTTAACAGGCTGGTGCACTGTGGCTCTTTGTTTTATGCTCTGCTACATTTGGAAATCTGTTCTTATGAGTCAACACCAATAAAAAACAATTTAAGGTTGGTACCAGTTGAGAAGAGTAGAATTTTTACATTGCTGTGTAATCCTCGGTCTTCTGTTTGGAGTCCACATATGATGCTTTTAAAAATCCATGATGATAATGATAGCAACAACAACAATACTATTAATAATTAATAATAACAAGGACAATAATAAGTATAATCCAGGATGAAAATTTACATCAAGTCAATATCCTGTAAAAATCAGGGCATGAACTTATCTGATAACTTCAGTATTAAGAACTGCAAGTGTGCTGTAAGAATTTTGCAATCCACAGCTTGTATACAAACTCAGAAAACCCAGGGTTAGGCTGATATTGAAAAAAATTCAACTACATTAAGATAGACAAGCAAGTTACTCCTGCTAGTCTTGATACTATGAATGAAAATATACATGAAAAAGTCCAGTGTTCTGAAAACATAATTCCCAGGTAATTTATTTCTCCAAACACTAAAATATTTAGTAGTAACAACAGTTCTTCTGCAGTTTTACTACAGGATATCCTATCATTAGAATCCTCAATAGCAGGACTGAGACACCTCCCCAACACACAGGTTCTTCATGGAGCTCTTGCACTGACAGAGGACCAAGCTAACAAAGAGCCATGTACTTCCTACAAATCTTGCACCACACAATCCCTGCCGTCACTTTAAAAATGAATGTGGAAATGCAGGGAAGCCCAGTCTCCTTTCCCTTTGCTCCCCTGCATAAGAGGCATAATTCAGTTAATGTATTCTTAGCCCACAAGCTTTCATTCTGTTCTGCTAGTATTCAACAGTTGTTTTAAAACATGGGGACTACTGGTAAAAGTTGCTGGAAGTATTCATGAAGAAAGCTGAAAAGATTGACAGCGAATTTTTTTACTTCTATAGCAAAGACTAATTTGTATTTTACGCTGTTTCAGCAGTCTTTAACTGTTTTCTTCAAAATCACTGGCTCAGTGGCACCATATGGAGCATGTTGAACTTAAGGTACCAAGAATGTGTCCAAGATATATCTCACTCCAGTGTGTTAAAACATTCCACCCTGCAGCTGTCATTATAGGAATATAATTCATACCCTAAAGTTTAAAGAAAAACAGTGTAGCTTACTATGCTTACAAAAATACAGATTCTTTTGGTTCCAAGTAACAGTCAGTAAATGGAAAACAGTTAATCTTAAATACTGCTGTCTTAAATCTATGAAATTTTAACTAATCATGAACTGCTTGAATTCTGCATGATATTTAAGACTGAAAGCAAGCAAAAAAAAAAACCATGGAAAAGAATTCCTAAAAAACCCATAGTGGACGGACTTGTATATCCAACCTTAGCACATACCATCATTACTTTTTTTCTTTTCCATTCACTGCATTTATTTAAAAAATTGATATATGAGATTATGGAGCAAAAACCTTAGCTACACTTTGTAATGGCACTGAACAAGTGTATCATCAGCGTTAGGACATTTCACCTCTCTCTGATCATTACTTCTCCAGTGTTTTCTTCATTCCCCCTGTTTAAAATGTAAGTTTCTCAGGACAAGACATGCCTCTTGCTCTGTTTTGCAGTGTGTAGAACTGCAAACATCAGCTATAAAGTTAATTGTAGTAACAATAAGGATAGGAGATTGGCAAGAAAAAAAGAACACATGATAGTCTCTTAGAAAGGTTCTCTTGAGATGGACACAATGTAATAGTCATTTTGCAAGATAGTACTGGAAGATGCTTTAGAAAAGGATCTACAACCCCTTATTTTTACATGCCAACCCATCATCTAGTCTGTATATGATACCTTTCAGATGAAAACTATTTTAGAGAATTAAAAAATGTTATTGATACAAATTTCAATGTTATTGAAATTTCTCATGGGCCTTTCTCTGCAAAGCAAGAAAGCTGTATGACACTCATGGGAAAATGTCTCCGAAATCTTCTAAGGTAATCTCATGACATCTTGCTGATTCACAGCAAACACCCTGGAGCTCTCCCTGGGCAGGCTGTGATGCCAGGCTGGGCATCTCCCCTGGACAGCACTGCCAATGTTCCATGTCCAGGCAGCCAAGGACCAAGGGCACTGATCAGGTGCACACGCTGCACGCCCCGCAGCCCTTGCCAGTGTAACATCTCATCTTTGCACAGAGCTCACTGGCAGCATGGAAAGGGTTTCTGCAGGTCCATTTACCACAGCAAGATGGGAAGTTGGGGTGGTTTGGAGCACAGACCTTGGGAGACTTTCCTCATAACTGAGACAGGCAACATAAGATCCACACAACTGTTTGAAAATGTGGACTTGAAATAGGAAAACATTGCAGAGTTATACAAATTTTGCACTCCAAACTGTGACTGGGTTATGTTTTGCTTGATTCCAGAAAAATGAAATGCAAGAAATATATAAGAAAAAAGAAGCCATTAAGGAAATGTTATGAAAAGGTAAGCATTGCAACTTACTCCAATGTAAATTTAAATTACTAACAGGGTTTGGGCGGCTTAGCACAGACAAAATTAGTTACATTTCAGTTTTCAGGATAAATTGCATATATTTCAAATCTCCTTTTCTGAATTTCATTTATATGAAGAATATTTTTTCTTGCAATCCTGAACAAGGATTTATTGCAGAAGATCTTATTAATAAATTAAAAAAACAGTAGCACTGAAAACATTTTTCAAATCTAATTACAAATATTAATCTGAAACATTTCTACATTTTATATAAGTTACCCAATTCTCTGCATCCACCTACCATTCAAAATCATTACAGTATCACTGAATGCACAAGATTTTAAAATAGAAAAATTAGGGGATTTGCTCTGTGTTTCATTACACAAAACACAATTCAAAAGTTGTTATCTTGAACAGCATCCACAAGATGGAATGTCTGTATAGCTTACTCCTGAATTAAGCACTTTCCTGGTCTAATAACATTGTTCAATAATCTATTACATGCTCTCTTCCCACTAAATCTATGCAAATGTCTTCCAAAGTAGGTAACTTCTGTTAATTTATGTTGCAATATTTTACACAGTGCACTTTTCAACTTCAAGTAATAATAAAGAGAAACTAGTTTAAGAATAGCAGAGGTGAAGCATGGTTAAAAAGTTATAATAGACATTTAAGTTCCTAAAAGAAACACCACCAAAGGAAGAGGTACAAAATGCATCTGTATGGCCTGAATAAAGTCTGTCTCAATGAAGACCCTCCCCTAAAATACTTGATATTTTACCATACATGAAAAGATAACTTTGGGACAGGTTATGCTGTCACTCCCTTGCAGACTTAAAAATTATCTCAAGAACACTGCTGAAGACGATGTTAACATCCTTAATACTATGATCTTGATTTTAGCTTGTTCTACCTGAAATACATACATGCACCACTTATACTGGGACACAAGAGTTTTTGTTTGAAATATTAAAGAAACTCATCTGAAAATAAAGTTAATATGGACTCCTGAAACATAGGCTTTCCTTAGGGTCTAAATAATGGATCCAACCTCCCACCATTCTACACTTTAGAATGCTCCTAAGTGTGTCCACCCACCTCTCAGGTAATGCTTGTTCAGAGATGGGTTTCAACTGGCAGCATAATGCTATGTACTTCTTCAGTTCTTTTCATCAGTTTAGATTCTAGAAGAAAGGAATTTGGTTCCAGATGATGAGTGTTCTTTTTTGAGCAGTGAGATTCAGTAGTTTGACTCATTATTGTAATTCACATATATCAAGATGCAGCTCCATCCAAATCTGGCATTTACTTTGATGTTCAAATCAAATGCATAGTGTTTGGCAACTATATATGCAGAATTTAAATCGACTGATCTATTTATCTGAAACTGGTATGTGTCCAAGACCACTCACAGATGTATCTCTCCTGCTCCAGTAGAAATTCCAACAAGAGGAAAAAGACATGTTAATCATAGCTGCTTCAAAATAACACATACAGCAAATATTGTGTGTTAAGACCATCTGACTGCCCAACCATGTTTCAAAAGAAGTTAAGAAAAACTAGGTAAACAGATGGTAAAGGATACCTGTAATTCCATGACATTTCAGATATTTTTCCAGTTGCAGGGAGGTCCTCCTTGCAGAGCAATCAGAACTGCCCCAACAACACATTTTATGGCTACCACTTAAATTTCTCATGAAAATTCCAGTTCCTTTCAATAAAAGAGTGTTGCACAACCTGGAGAGGTCAGCAGTCTGATAGACAAGATAAATATGCCTTGGTGTCTCAGAGGAATTCCAGAGCAGAAATAACACTTTATTAAAAGAGATCCTAAAGAGAACCTAATTCTGTGAGGTCTCTTACCTGTCAGGGATCAAAAATACTGTCCATAGCTTGGCCTCTCAGATTTCAGAAACAGAATCTTTCAGAAGGGCAGCCACAGAGAAAGAGAAATGAACACGCTGTTGATTGGTGCCTGCAGACTGGCTTAGACTCACAGGACAATAATATCAAGATGAAGAAGCAGAATTTCTCAAGTTCCCAATAAAAATAGTGAGTTTCCCTTGAACTGAGATCCATAAGTTTTCAGCATCAGAAAAATTTAAAATAAAATTCCTAATTCCAGAAATACCTAGGACATCTTCTAACAGCTTATTCAACTAGCAAGGCTATACCTTGACAACAACAAAACAGCTTGAAAAGCATTACAAGGTTAGCTGGGGATCCTAAGGGTCTTCCCTTAGGTCTGGAATGTGTAACACCTTGCCATTGCCTTCAAGTGAGCTTCTCCAGTGCTGAAGGTTTTTGCTTATTGAAAGCACAGCCCAGCTGGAGCCCAGCTACAGCCAGCTCACATGGTGGGACCAGAAGCAGATGCTGATGGCCAGTTCTTTGGCAAGGGTGGAGAGGAAGTCCTTCCCCTTTGCTGTGGGTGAAGAAACTTTCTACTCATGGAATGATAGCCTTCAAATAACATAAACTGAAGATGATGGACAAATCTATTTGTAGAATTTCAAGTTCAGAGTAGGGGGGTTCCCATCTACACCGCTAGAAATGGAACCAACAAACAGGTTTATGTATTGCAAAAGTTCTACTGTCCCAGTCATCAGACTGCTACAATCCTATCCTTTAGAGGGAGGCTCCTGCACCTGGAAACCACTTCAGCATGGAATGCAAACTGACTCCTGGATGCTTGTTTCCCTATTGTGATTGCATATGTTTCTGGTTTTGACACAGAATGTGAGGAGTCAAAGGAGGGTCTGAGCACTTAATAAGCAACATTTTGACAATGTTACTTGTCACATACAAATTAGCAGTAGTTTTACTAAAGTACAGGTTTAATGGATCAATTCTCTGGAGAAAAAAAAAAAATCAAATGTAATGACCAGAAGGGATAAGTTCTGTTAACTTAGAACAAAAAAATAGAGCAAAGCAATTTCTCCACATTGCTTCCCTGGGAGGTCAGTACTTAAACAAATAGTATTGTAAGTCAGAATATGACCATTAAACCTGAAAATATAGCTTAAGGACACACTTTGATGTGGCTGCAAAATGATCACCCAAAGGCTTTTATAAATGGGGTGGCTTATGTTTATAAATAAGGCAAGGTTTTAGAGATCAATTAATGCCTTTGGGAAAACCATGGATGCTTTTATCTATCTTTCAAATATTCTAGGTATGCTGCAATATATTTTTTCTACTTCTTTCACAAGCTCATTTCCTGCTTTTAGGAAAACTCTGAAAAAAAATTTAAAATTAGCAAAATATTTTTGCAACCCTTACATATATTTATGCCCCATTGCATATGCTTCATAATGTAGTGCACAATTAGCTTTCAATATAATATCATTGCCTCAACTCTATAACTTTAAAATACAGATTTTCATCAGTAATAGTTTAGCATAATTTCGTTCTAAATATCCTCAATGTGTATGTCAGTGCATGAAGGAAAAATCTCTTTGCATTAATTTACTTATACATAGCAACTTCTCAACAGTCGTAAGGAAATAACAGTGGGTTAAAATTATTCTTATAAAATTTACAGAGGGAATCCCAGTAACAGAAGATTATATAGCTAATTGGAAAGAAGAGGGGGTTCAAATGCCTAATTTTGCTCTTCTTTGTTGAAGCAAGCCAGAAAAATGAAACTAGCTAATAGATTTATAATGAGATGTGAAACTCTCTTAAGGGAATAAAAATATTATATGAGCTATATAAACAGAGTGAAGGAAGGTGTTGACAGAGAAAGATAACATGAAAGAACAAGGATGAAACTGCAGTTTTGAAAAAACAGTGCTATGCAATAATACAGAAAAATAGGTTAACATAATAAAGATATTGCCAATTCTACTCAAAACCCCCAAACCACATTTTCAAGATTCTGAACATCAGCATGGACCTACTACTGTCTCCTTAACTATCCTCCCCTTTTCCGTCCTTTCTTCTTTGTTCAGACTCAAATCTATAAGCACAGGAAGCATCAATACATACTCTGAAAGTATCAATACATACTCCTTAGGTAAAAACTGTCTCTTTTATATAAAAACCTCTGTCCAAGAACATTTACAGCTAATACACAACTTATCCATGCATAATAGCATTTAAGCCAGTCAATGCCTGTTTCGTTGCTGTATTGCCTGGGAGACCCTAACAGCATTGGCTGCTTATATCTGATGAAACACAGAGGTTATCAGGCTTTCTCTTTCAAAGTCCTTTGTACCACCATGTATTACCCTCTCATCTAATCAGATCGAGTGATTGTGTTTGAGACAGCTGGACCAGCTCAGTGATTAACAGCAGTCTGGCCCACAGAACTCACTTGCTCTGGATGTAGAATTGCTAAATCTGAGTAGAGGGGGCAGATGACATCATGTGATAAGGGCAGGTGAGAGAGGTCTGCATCAGCTCACACTTAGATGCTATCCATGGGGATAACATGGCACTGCAGACTTACAATCCACTGCAAGGACTATCTGTAACAGGGGGAGAATCTCCAGTACATGTTGGCATAAGAGGCTTTAGCATAACCTAACAATACTCTGAATCAGAAACTGTCTACATCTGCCCCAAAGAGGTCTTGAAATGTGGAAGCATTGAATTAACCTTAGCTGGACTGGAAAACAAAGCTTATTGTAACATATTTTTCATCTATATTGTTGTCTGCAAATATCTCTATGAAATTGAGAAGTTCTGAATTTACACTGATTTAATGAAGTTTTTGCGAACATTTCAGTCTCTATTCTGCTCATTTGTACCAACTGCGTAACCCAATTTTATTCACACTCTTATTTTTGCAGTTCTTAAATTATTTATCAGATATTGTGTATTATACATTTTTGCCCTAGTGATCTGAGTATTAGAAGGCATATGTAGTTTACCTTTAAAAGGCCTTCAGAGACATTTGTTAGTATTACACTGAAAACTGAAAGCCAGGTTCTGCAGGTCTTTTCCTCCAGACAGGTGAGTTTTGTCCAAAATGCATTCAGCAGCTGAACACATTTCAGGACACTTAACTGAAGAATAAAGTTAGACTTCAATTTTGCTTGTTCCTGGCTCTGCTCTTGCTGCATGACCTTGGGCAAATAACCTTTCAATTGTCCATCTGTAAAACAGTCAAGACTACACACCCACCTTATTGGTTTATTCTGAGCTTTAATGTGTATGAAGTGTTATGAGATGCTCTGGGAAGTGCTACAAAGTGAAAAGGGTAATCAATCATCGTCAGTAAAACACAAGCTGCTGAAATACAGAGGAATCTGCCTTCCTCTTTCATAGGACATGTTTTGTCTTGTGCTGAGTGTTCTCCAGTATTCACAGTCTTAAAAGTATCTCAATATTGCATAGCATAAGGATGGATAAATATCCCTAAGCATTCTGAGAGTCTACCAGAAAATATTTTTAGTTTTAAGAAGTGTGTTGTAAAGTATAAGCTTTGCTTCTAAATACCTACTTGTTTCCCGTAACAGGAAACAAGAAAGACATTTTTCGAGATAGGGTTCCTAAACTGCTGAAATAGCTAGACATTAGGTGAAAGCAGCACTAAATACAAATTTAAATACTTGGCTCTCAATTTTCCTTTCATTTGTAATGTACTAGGTAAACGATACTAAAATAATTACTTGCTTATTTCTCATGAATTTCAGTGCAGCAGCTGAGACAATGTAGATAAATAAGATGATTAATTGAGACAGAATGAATCACAACAAAATATGTTTTTGTAAAAGGTATGGTTAACTCCACAGTGATTCCTATCATTACAGATAACAGGCCTTTTATCAAAAACGGCTGCAAGGTTGGGAAATGATTTAAAAGCATTTTATCTTAGAGAGCCACTGCAGTTCACATGGGAGGGAAAAAAAGGGAAAAAAAAACCAGAAGAGAAGAAGCAGCAGATTCAGTGTCTGCAGCTGAAATAGCCTTGGGCTGTTTCAGCATCCTTCCCACAGCACATCTTTACAACATGCCACTGACATTACCAACCTCCCTTGTGCTAGAGACCCTCTCTTTTTTCAGATGGCCATAGTTTATTAAATATCCCACTACTGAGAAAGTTAACTCTATGAATTAAAGAGGAATATTACAACACCATAGCTGTCCTACAATTGAAAACACAACACCTACCGCAGGACATAGGCATCAAAATTCTACAAAGACATCAAAGAAAAATAGAATTTATTTTTCCTCCATTCAGAATTACAATTTTTAATTCCCAGGCTCCCTCCAAAGACTTTGCAGAAATCTTAAACGTAGGATTTATAAAAAGAAATACTATATGTTTACTGCGGTTTAGAAAAGCAAACACCAGCAGCAGCTGACCTTAAAAACCCCTACTTGTTTAAATAGAAGGGAAGAGGAGATGTCTCCTTACAAGATCTTTCCCCATAGTATTTAATAAACTGGGTCAGAATATCTGACTATGATTTTTAACGGAACCACAGACTCCCTGTAGGGAACTGTGCAAACCTCAGTCTCTCACCCTGCCTAGGAGCTGAAGATAATTACTCTCACCTGTGGGGCAAGTTTCTGAGAACTGAAAGCACAGTGAAAAAGAAAATACCAGTATATAAACTGAAATGCAAAACTCTAACACCCAACTTATTGGCATTTAAGATGATTTATGCTTCTGAAAATTTAATTCCAAGTGAACAGCATAGAAGGTAAAGGCTGAACTCTTAAGGATGACAGCTTGCCAACACAACCAGTGACTGAACATAACTTCTCAATACAGACCAGGCCCAGTAAGAAAAAAATAAAATGTTTCTTAAGGGCTCTTTACATAACACACATGGAAGTTAGCACTACTAAAATGAGCCTCTTCAAGACACTCAGTTTCAAATACCTTCTATTATTTGCCTTTCAATAATAATTTCCAACATTCAAAAATAATTATAAATGCTTACTTTAAAAATACTTCAAATAGAAACATCAACTTAGTGGTATTTATGGCATGAACAGCCATCCTTTGCTATGTTCCTCACTTCTTAGCTCCATCTGACACTGAAGAATAGACTGAAATGTTGGTCTACCTTTCATAATTTATTGAAAGTCAAACTGTATTTCCCTTATTCCACACACCAAACTACATCTGCCACCTGATTTTCTCCTGACTCCTACTTTTTAATTGTTTCCTCAGAATCAGACAACTCACCACTGTGAAAGGACACACGTGGTTGTGGAAAGCTATCTGTTAGGTATAGAAACAGTAGGAATTGTACTGTGTAAATTCAAATCAATTATGCCATTATGAATGCATGCTCGTTTGAAGAGAATCACCATGAGGCTCATTTATCTTACAAAAGTGATTATGTCTCATTCAAGATTCTTCTGGGTTGTGGGCAGATTCCTAAGCCTGCAGGTATCAATCTGATCCCTGGTGGTAATGCAGCAGAGGAAATTTGCAGGTGGAACTGAAGGTTGTTCTCAGTGCCATACCATAATGTAATATATCAAATTATGGGGAGTGACAGTTTACAGCAAGGGAATAGACAAATTTGTTTGGAAACTGCCATTTAGGTGTAAATCCTAGTGTGCTGAACAGAGTTTATGGCAGAAAACTTACCAGTAATTCCATTCCCTCCCTCAGTTAAAATAAGCACAAAACTACAGACTGCCAGCAAGTTCAAAATAAGGAGCACGTTAATCTCACCAAAATCCCACCAAAACCTCAGTTTTATGTTTACTGTTCTTCATTGCCATTGAAGAGAATTTTCCATGTCATTTAAGAGATTTGCCTTTATAAGGGCTTACAAAGAGTATTAAAGGTTATTGTCCAAACCATCTACATTTATTTGTAAGGATCTTTCTGTTAGTATTTGATATGTCATTTGCAAATATTTCAAATAAAGGAGGCACAATCTACTGTTCCAGTATAATTGTGAAGAGGAAATGATGACATGTCAAATATACATATCAACACATATCAAATGGTGATAAGATATCTTATTCCATTCAAAGGCACTCATCTCTTTAAAGCTCAGGATTTCTAACTCTAGAACCACCACTAAAGCAATTAGCATTGCTTCTTAAAATGTACAAATCTTGTACACAACCTGCTTTCTTTTCAGCACATTTGCTGTCACACCAGCAGCAATTTCCCAATGGGCTCACAGATGCTCTGTCTTTGCAAAACTTCACCTTATAATCCTGTAATTACTTTGTTCAGAGACTGGGTATTTAGAAGTAACAACTCTTTACAGTAGAGAGGAAGAAGATCAATTTTTAAAGAATAATTCTATCTTAGTTTTCTTTATTGTTTTGTGCTTCAAAAAAATTCATGATTTCTCTTCTACATAACCTCCACAACTCTACTGCTCGCTGTACACTGAATACCACAAGTTATATCACTGCCTTATCGTTTTTGTTGTAAAGCACTAGATGAAAAGCTCGATGTGTCTATAACTCCAAAGCTTCTAAATTCTAAAATTTTTCAGTCATGCTCTGCCTACACATAGCAAGAGAACCCAGAAGATCTTTACCACATCAATATCAGCAAATATTCTTTTGAGTCATGAACTGGTGCCAGATGTGAAGATAAATCATTTGAAAGCCTTGCAGTGTCCCTTAAATCCTGAAGAAGCTGCTATCTAGGTGCACGTGCAAAAATGCACAGACCATGTCCCCAAGGTAGCCCATTCTCTGAGGAGATGCCATTGTAACACATCTTTTGGGGAGACTGGAAATTCAATTCAGATTTCTGTGTCCATTATTGACTTAGATGGGTCAATTATTTAATGTACATCAACATTTAGCCCTGAGTAGAAAAATGGAAAGTGTTACATTTATCCTTTCCTTGCCTAGAATAATTGCTGTGTAGGAAACTTTATACAACTCTGTGTAAAGATGTTGCTTTCAAAGCTTTTGTTCTTTTGACCATCCTGTTAAGGAAAGTTACTCTGAGTTGTAAAATATGTATTCTAAGGTGAGCTTTTACAGCCAAATTAAGCAGCAACTTGTGACAAAAGCAGTTTTCATCAGGAGATAATTGACCTTATTTGAGAGTTAAGCATCCTGAGGCAAAGTAGAGTGTGCTTAATCCTGGCAGGTTAATTATCCAGTGATTATGGTAGCTTGGAAGGTATTACTGCTAAGAACCATTTGCAAAATGACACTATTAAAAAAACCTTAATTTAATAAAAATTAAAAGCAATGACAATAATCAAATTCTTCAGTCATGTATTGCTAGATAATGACTGCAGAATGGCCCTACTTGGTTAGCTGCAAAGACTATATAATTACTCCTTTCTGAATGTTCTGTACTAAATTTGTTATATGAAGAACCGTTAATAAATACAAAAATATCAAGACAAGACATTTAGATAGGTTATAAATGAGATTTAAATAAATTATCTAAACACCAGTGGTCACTGAGTTAATGCTGAAATTGCTACATATACTGAACTGTTACCACAGCATTCAGCGTCTGAACTGCAGTTAAGAGTATGCTGGCATTTACATTCAAAACTAGAATATTTATTCTGAGAGGTTTATAACTTGCCCATTTTAATTACCATCTGGCTGAAACTTGAAATAACCAATCTCCTTTCAGATGTAAATTTTTAAGTAGAAGATGTAATTTAAAATCACTTTGCCAATTGTTTTTAGTTTAGAAATGGCAGCAATTTGGTATTTTGCTGCACTTGGATGTTTTTGTATTACTCAAAAAATAAACAGCTCAGTGCTTAACAACAGAATTTTATTGGACTATAATGTGAAGATAAATATAGGGAAGAATAAAATTGTGTTAAGAGTATTGTTTATACTAATGAAGTAACAACCACACAACTTTTTATGCCTTGCTTATTTGTTAACTTAAGCACTTTCACTGATGGAAAATGTAGCACAAAGCAAAAGGAAATAACATCAAATGGACAAAAATTTGGTGTTGGCTAGCTGAAGTTGTTTGGTGTATCAAGACATACACCAAAAAAATCTTGAATGTGCTTGTAGCTGAAATTCATATGGAGGAAAGAAAAAGCACCAAAACCAAGGGCAGAAGCTACCAGAAGGCAGAACATGTCAGGCTGAGCTCTGAGTTTTGCAATTACTCTTTATCAAAAACCATATGCAGAGAGCAGAAATACTGACAATGAGAAGACACAGAAGCTACTCAAAACTAGAAGTACATCATGCCAAGAGCACGGTTTCAAGTCACACAGACAGGCAAGGCAACAAACCACTAAAAGCAGCATTTCAACAATTCCAACGCAGCAATAGCTAGCAGGAAGCTGAGACTAAAAAATGACCAGAGTTTCATGATTAGTGCAAGTAACAAAGAGGCTGGGACTCTGAAGTATTTATCTATATTGTACCACCAAGTTTAAGGATGATCACTTAAGTTTAAATACTGTCTTTTATCCTGAAAGACAGCAAAATGCTTCAGAAATTATATTCAGAAAATGCAGGGAGTCTTTCAGCTTTAACAAACACAACAGTACTACACAATATTTTTGACAGCAGGTGAATAATACCATAACAAACTGAAATGACAGAGGAAATTAACCTAGTCTGAATAAAATTTCTGAAATGAGAGTGTCACAGTGTCACCTGTATCATGGGCTGTTGCTTATAAAAGACACAAAAAGTAACAATCTATGAAAAATAGCACCTAATGAATCACTACGATCAGAATTATCCTAATAGATCAGTGGAGCAACATTTATATAAAAGACCCTCAAATTATAATCCCAGAAGTTTCTATGAAGCTCTTCTCCAAAATTATCATGATTTGGTATTACTTTATCTGTGAAATCTGATAGGATTGTGTCAAGATTATATTGGTATTAAATAAAAATACTCAATACCATCTTTGTGAGGCCTATATCAAGAAAGATGTACAAAGGTAACAGCTGGAAATAGCAAGAACATGTCTGGAAAATACTTTTTCTGTATAGTTAAGTTTAGTTTAAAAGGTTTCCCCTAGCCCACTGCATTTAAAAACATTGCAATTTTCTTTGTTTTAAAAAGAAATATTTTTAATTTTTTTGAAGTCCTGTATCTATAACTGTGCTAGTACCTATGTGGACATGTGGAAAATTGTTTAAAAATTGACTTGTGTTGGTGCAAGTCCCTGTGTCACCATCAGGAATAACCACTGACAGGAGTAAGTTGCTTTTCCATCATTTTCCTGTACTCGTGTAGTTATCTTAAGTGACAAACTCACACTTCATTTAGGTGTGTCACATATTTCAAGGCTTTTTTCAACCTTTTCCTGCTGAGACAATGAATAAATATTTAAGAACACTTTCTAAAGTCAAGAAAAATTAAAAATGATGAAGGGAAATCTGAATAGATTTGTTGTACTAACATGGACTTCCAGGCAGAATTTCATGCAATCTGTTTGCCAACTTACATTGCAAAGATAAGCCTTCCTTTGATGGGCTGCCAGTCTATATGCCATAAAATCAATGAGAACCTTTTAAATCAAACTCTCTGTTCCTTAGTTTTCTCCTTCCACATCTCCCCAAAGAGTCATCTTCATCACAGAAAATGCTATTAATAGCAGCACCATGGGTAAGGAAACAAGTTACAGGAGCTCAGTGGTAGCCCTTCATATGTTTTCTTCCAGTAGAGT
>VWYI01014405.1:0-44682 GCA_013399455.1 Anthoscopus minutus | reverse complement strand
GAGGATTTTTTAGGATAATCTCATAGTTGAAAAAGGTGTCCTGCCCACCCCCTTCCTTCGATGTCTAGATCTTGGCCATAAATTCCTTTATTCCCCCTTTCCCCACCAGAACTCTTTCTGAGATGCTTCCATTCATAAGCCAGAAAAATAGTTCAGGGGAAAAAAAAATAAAGACAATTAGGTTTATTCCAGGTAAACAAATTGATTCCTCTCCATAAGAGAGGAATGTCACTAATGCCAATGCAAATCTCAGTGTATGCTTGACTTGGGAATTAGCTGTCCAACATTGTTTCGGCTTTAATGTGTAGCTTCATTTTAAAGAAATGCCAGCATATTTGGCTAGCTTAAAGATCAAATGCAAGATCTATGCAGGGATTTCCATTCATGGCTGCTGGGGATATGCATCTCCATCCCTGAATTAGGCTGTGGGGTCACTACTTCATCAGGGGTTCCTTCAAGACTGCTATGAAATTCATAGTTTGTATCTTGCCACATAAACCCAGAAAGCTTTCTGGGGTCATATTCTACTGCAGCACTGTTAACAGCAGGCTAAGCCACACTGAAATACTTCAAAATGAAAACAGTGGGGGAAACAACTTACAGAGATTCAGCCTTCAAATTGTTTCTGTCTTTGTTGCTAGAGTGAACCACTTCACTGGGTAAAAATTTCAATTTGGTTTCAGCTGACAGCACCAAACAAGACTGTAGAGCCAGGTCAAATACACTATTAAACTCAAGCAATCGTATTTTGTCTATGGTAAAGATAGATTTTCAGGTAATTTTGTAAGAAATATAGCTTAAGTGCATGGTTGCACTAATACTTTATACCCACATGGCTCCATAACAAGACACCACAAGATTTTTAAGTTTTATGCACACAGAAAGAGCCCATTCTTAAACTGAAATGTTGAGACAACTTCCTGAATGGTTAACAAGGCAGAGATACACACCAGAAAGCATATGGAAGAGAAGTGTACTCAGCCAGAAATTAAAGCACAGCACTACTAATTCAACAAAAAGCTTCTGTATCTCTGCAGAGCCTGTGGTGGTTAAAATCATCATCTTATCAAACTTCAAAATAAATAATTGTGCAAAATTTCTTTACCCTCAATACTTATCTTTTTCTTCAATAAAATGCTAAAACTTTTACTTGATAAAGAAGAAGAAGCAAAAAAGTCTCCCTCTTCCAGTATCTTGGTGTTTGTGTTGATTTATTTGCCAAAGAACCTCTCCCTTGGAAGAGGATAGCTGGGATCTTCTTAATCACTTCCCATGTGTACTGGCAAATTTTCTTTTATATTTTTTTCTCTATACAAAAGGCATGAACTACATTCACTTTCATAACAAAATCTTTACAAAATCATATTGTATTTTGTTAATGACTAACCATTAGATTCAAAGAAAGGAAAAGCTACATAATGCTCTGAGACTTGATTTATTCTATAAATTTGTGTCAGTCTTTGACAGTGCATTACATCATTGTATGACATCTGCTGAACTGAAAGGTTCCCTTTCCAAGGGAGAACTGCAGATGTTTCCTTTCAGTTGGTAATATTGCTCCCATCTCATTTGTACTAAACTTCATCCATATGTTGTCAGAGAGATGCGGGATGACTGCTCTACTCCTCTGTCTATAATGTTAACAGGATGAGAGCATCCTTTCAGTGGATACATTACTTTTGGTTTATTTCCTAGGGAAGGGAAGAACAATTTAAATATAGGAACTGAAATCTATTTACACATTCCAGAGTCAATTTATTCTGTTATAAATCAGCTCAGTTAAAGAAAAGGGCTTCTTGTCACACAGCCATGGCTGCTTCTCCCTGACTTCTGCTTTTGCCAGTCCCAGTGCTCATCTGGCAAATCACATCAGGGAACAATTCCAGTAGAAAACTTTTTTTTTCCCAAAGCTGAGTTTTCATTCAGATAAACTCCCTACTTCAGCTCATTCATGGCTGTACAAACAGCAGTGACAGCATGAGGGAGGCAGTACAAACAACTCATGGTGTAAGACCAAGTGGGACTCACCCTTTTAGCAGCAGCAGCCATTTATCCTGTTTAAGTTCATCATGGGCCTGTGGCACTAGTTAAGTGGTGCCAGTCACAATACAGATTATCTGACTTTCCTGCATATTACCTTCTCAGTCAATTAGTGGCCAATTCCAGCTAAACCAATGTAAACCATTCTTAACATAGAGCAAAAAAAGCTGCTTGGGTAGTTGATACTGTTCATTTACACTGTGCATGCATACACAGAAATGCAGTGGCAGCAACAGCAACCTCTCTACATGATCCTATAAGAAATTCTTAACAGAAATAAGAGCTGGTCTGATCAGCCTCTATTGAGAAAGTTCTGTGATACTGTAAAAATCCGTCAGTTCAACTGTGTTGAAGTTTCACTTAGCCTTTAGAAAGAAAAAACACTTGGGCAGATGTCAAAAGCCTTGGTACCAAGCCAAAGACCATAAAAAATAAACAAGTAACTCTCAGGCTGGCCAGTATTACCTCTTTCTATCCACTATTTTCAACATTTAATGAGTTAAACACACTCTGAGACACCCCATTCTAGATTTCCCAGGGTCTGCCCTTTCCTCAGAGAACTGTAAGTCACACTGACTGTTTTGCTTCACAGAAGTCTATAATTCCAAGATTTCAATAAATGTTCATGGAGGCTAATTGCTTTTCATTATTTTCCATAATATTCTGCATAACTGATTTAACATTGCCCAATGTGTTTAGAGATCTAGTCCTAACCAAAAGCTGGAATTTTGGAATTCTCTAGTCAGCAGATATTTTGGCTGCACTGCCCAGTTGAGCAGACCCTGAGCAGGTTTTCTAAGTGCTCCCAGGAAAGCAGAGACACTCACATTTTCTTCGTGCTCACTTCTGATTTTTCCAACGCTACCTCCACCCAGTCTTTAGGCATCTATTTATCATGAAGTTTTCAGAAATACAGAGTATCCACAGAGCAATACAGTTGGTATGAAACAAAAATACACCAGCATGTATTATCCATACTTCAGCTCTCAGTGTAGTGGTTCGCTTGCATTTTGGGAGAGGGCCATTAGATGCAGTACCCGGCACGAGCACCAGAGGAATTTTGTTCATGAATAAAGTAGCACCACGTTCTCCTGCCACACTTACCCATACAGGCTACCTGATCTGTTGTCAGAACTATCTGCGCTGAACACCCCTAATTAATGGTTAGCCATCTCCTGAGTATGCAGGGCTTGATTGAAACGCTCAGGACCAGCGGTTTGGTTGGCTCCACTCTTATCTTACTTGAAGCTGATAAAAGGAGTGCGTCTACCCTTACTGCCTCTCCTCACAAATCCCTGGGCAGAAGCAATCACTCTCTGGCAGATTCTGTCAACAACAAACAGCAGCACTTTTCTGCAGTGTCACACCAATCTCACCTCTGGTGCAGTCAGGCAACAGTAGCATCTGAGCAGTTTTCTCTGTCCCCATTCCTACCCGTGCCTTGATGGTGAAGCTATAGGAAGAAACAAGGTATCAAAAGCAAGAAATGTTTACCGACTGCTTTACTGTTCTCCCAGGTTGTTAGCTCTTGTAGTTACAGGAATGACTTCTGATCTTGAGCAAATGGCACAGAGTGTGAAAATTAATCAGTATTTCTTCACCAGCAGCTGCGTTTTGAATGTTACTTGCATTATAGGGCTGGGAATTTGGTACCCAAAAAATTCTCCAGGATAACTACATTGACACTGCATTTTAGTGAAAAAACCCACAATGTGATGTTCCTGTGTTTACTTATTTCTGTTCATGTTTTTTTTTTTGTCTTCCATCTATGGAAAGAGGAAACAAGAAGCTAAGTAGTAAATAGCATTTAAGCATATTGTAACTTAAAGTCATACTACCAGTTAGACCTAACTGAAAATTAATATTTTTTTTCCTAATGCACTAGCAAAGAATCTCTAGGACAAATGTAAATACAGCTCTTCTTTTTAAAGTCAAAATGCCAATTACACAGTTAGAAAACTCAAATGAGAACAATAGTTGTTTGAATTGCAAGTATTTTCCAAAAGTGAACATTTTCAAGTGCGGATAATACATACATGTTTTCTGAATACATGCAAAAATTACAGCTCTTTTATTTGTGTGAAACATTTCATAGTCCTAATTCAGAACAGTATCTGTTGTTATGACAGTACTTTATAACATGACAGGTTTTAAACAAGCCCCTAAGCTTTAACATGTTTTACATGTGATTGCTACAACAATCACAGCAGGTAGAGGCAGAGAGTAATCTGTCTCTTCAAAGCTGCTTCTATTTAAGATAAAAAAGCAAAATCCCTTCCTGAATTAACATGTTGTGATTTTTACCATAAGACACTTTCTGTGAAACATCTTACCCACAAGTGTTAGGATAAAATTCTGGTGCTGATTTAGTTGAATTGCTCATAAATGTACATCACAGTCTCTCAGGTCTAAAAGACGTGGTACTCCAAGTCTGGAACAAAAATATAGCTTCACCTAAATCCATTTAAGTTAGTAACAAACATAAAGAACACCATAAAACAAGATGCCATGAAGCTAAAGGGTCAGCCTGTACTACAAGAAAACAGTTGACCTTAGAACAACTGGAGCCAATAATTGTAGCAGCACTGGGAATGCCTTATCCCCTAAGATTGGTGTAGCCCTGCAGAGCACTCCCTGTAGAAATAGCCATTTTAAATCTTCAGCAATGCTCTTCTGTCCTCTTGTTGAAGACCAGTGTACCCACAGGAGACATGAATGAGCATGTCATCATAGAATGTGCTGGAGCTGGAAGGGACCCCAAAGATCTTTGAGTTCCAACTCCCTTTCATAGCCACTGACATCTCCCACTAGACCAGGTTGTTAAGGGCCTCATCCGGCCTATCCTTGAACACTGCCAGGGATATGTAATCCACAATTTCTCTGGGCAATCTCTACCAGTGCCTCCTCGCCCTCCCAAAAATAATATCTTCCTAACAGTTAATCTAAACCTGCCCTTTTTCCGTGTAAAACCATTGTCCTTTGTCCTGTCACCACCTCACCATGTAAAAAGGTCCTCACTCTCCTTTTCACAAATTCACTTAAGGTACTGGAAGATCATAATTAGGTCTTCCCAGAGCCTTCTCTTCTCCAGGCAGAACTGCCCCATATCTGTCTGCCTGCGTTCACAGGAGGGAGGCTCTATCCCTTGGAATACCTCGTGGCTTCCTCTGTACCTACTCTCACAGGTCCACATCCCTCCTGTGCTGGGACTCCAGAGCTGGATGTTGTGTTCCAGGTGGGGTCCCCAGAAGGGCAGAGCAGAGAGCAGAATAACCTTCTGTTGGGGGTTACGTGGGGTATTTTTTTCATTCCTTAAACAGTGGAATTTTTCCCATTTAGCTGGGAGAAAAAGCCTCGATGGTTGGTACATCATCAGTACTTTAAAAGACAAAAGTTTCGGCTGGGCCCCGGGGGCAGTGGGGAGGGGAGCGGGTTATTTCTTTTCCCTGGGTCCTTCTGGGAGAGCAACACAGACACTGTCAGAGCTGTTTCTGCTGGGAGAGGAGGTTGTTGCCATCATCCAGACGGAGCAGCTGTTCCTTCTGCTTCTGCTTCTTCCTCTCCGTTTGTGGCCTCCACTCCCCTGTCCTGCCGGACGTGCTGCAGCCCCAGCTGCCACCGCGGAGCTGCTGATCCATCCCATCCACCGGCCCGGGACTCTCTGCCCATCCCTGCCATTCCAGCGAGGTGTTTTCCTCAGAGCCTGCAGGAACTCCGGGACTGAGTGNTCGAGATATAATAATTCGGAGGGAAAGGGTGGGGGCTTACAATTTTTTTCTGCCTTCCCTGACAAAAAACCGGGACACCTCCCTCCCCTGCTGTACACACATTTGATGCAGCCCAGGAAACATTTAGCTCTCTGTTATGCAAGCTCACAATGTTGGATCATGCCCAGCTTTTATCTTCTAGAATTCCCAGCTCCACAAGGATGCTCTCAGTAAGTTCTTCTCCCAGTTTGTGGTCATGTCTGGGATTGCCCCAGCCCAGGTGCAGCACCTTGCACTTATTGAACTTTGTAAAGTTCTCAATGGCCCAATTCTAAAACTTGCCCAGGTCTCTTTGGATGGCATCCCATCCTTCTGTTGTGTCAACTGCACTGCTCAGATTTGCGTATTCTGCAAACTTGCCAAGGGTGCACTCAACCCCACTGTGTCATCAAGGCAGACATTGCAGAGCAGTGGTCCCAAAACAGAGCCCAAGGGACATCACTCATCACCAGCTCCACTTCAACATGGAGGCATTGACCACAACTCTCTGGCTGCACCCAGCCAGCCAGCCAACTCCTTATCCATCGCCCTGTCCATCCATCAAATCCAGGTGTCTCCAATTTCAATACAAAGAGCTTCTGAATAACTTGTAGCTCTTGATTGCAGTGCTGCAGTTGTATGACTTTGCCCAGTGTTTCCATGATAGCAATTATGCCATCATTTTCTAATTTCACAATACTTTCCAGCTTCTCTTGCAACTTGTTACCCATGCTGCCATATAGTTGCGTAAGAGAACATGTCTTCAAAACACTCTCCATCTGCTTTAGTGTCAAGAGGGTTGACTTTAATTAGGACAGCTTTCTTTGTAAATTAAGCCAGCCTTTCTACCAAATTGGATGAGAAATTATCACAGCTTCCAAACCATTAGCTCAGATGGGGCAAACCTGACAAGTGACAGTCACAGGGACTTATCAACAAGGGATGATAATGTCTTTAGTCAGTGCAGACATTTCTTCACTGAAGGTCTGACCCATACTTCCAGATGTGATCTGGTATCTAGCCAAGGTGAAATTTGTACTAGCTTGGTTTGCAGTGACACAGTGAAAATATTCCTCTTCTACATGCCACTCCAAAACAGGTTTTATTGCTGCAGTTTCCTGCCACAGCTTAAGTAAAGGCCATGTGCACTCAGTGGTACAAAATGTGGGAATGTGATGAAAAAAAGCTGGTCAGAGCTGCTTTTTTAGCACTTTCCAGCTGCAGGTTTTTTTGCTCATGATCCTGAGTCACAGCAAAGCCATGTGAGTGGTCCTAGCCCGTTTCAGTTCTTTATACCTAGTTGTCTGCTGATACTGCATAAACACAGACTAGGAATACCCACTAATGGGCCTAATTTACTAACAGTAAAAATTTTCAGAAAATATTTTAAAAGGCTATTAACAGCTCTGATGAGACAACAATCGTCACTCAAGGCCCTTATACTGCTTTTTCCAGTATTTTTAGTAGAAATCCCTAAAGTAGGTTTTAAATCTCTCCACTGCAAAGTAGTACAATCTCATAAAGCAGATCCCTGGTGGAAAACCCTGGCAGAGACAAGGTGTGTAGATAGATCTGGGGCTTTTTAACCTTAATTATAAATACCTGCTTTCTCCAGCTTATGATACACCTACTCTGATTCTACAGTTCTATATGATTCTACAGTTCTGTAGAATGTTTGTAGAATGTTTGTTTGGTTTTTCCTATGCAGTATAGAGTGGTACAAAGTCTTCTGTCTTGAGAAATACGCTGGACCTGAGATCTTCCTGCCTTGGGCTTTTTGTTGAGCTCACGGGCCCTTAAGAGTCTCCCCCCAGCAGTAGGTGCCCCCACCTTGCTCCACCCTTCAGCAGTGCATGTAAATCGAGGGCTGGCCAGGGAGTCCCAGCCCGGGGGGATGTTCCTGGCGCCTGAGTGGGCTCAGCCGGCGGCAGGGCTGGAGACTAAGCCTTGCTGTGAGCTGGACAGCAAGAGGAAAGTCCCGTCAGTCAGCCCCGCTTTCGCTTTCCATCGGCGGCTACGGTGTGAGGACTGCCGCATGCAACAGCCTGAAGTAGAGGGCTCTGGACATCTTCCTTCTGCTCAAGCTCTCCCGGAGGACCTCACGGCTGTTTCAGGCTTCAGGAAAATGTACTGGGGAAATCACGTTAGGTAGGTTTGCTTGAGATGCTAGGAACCTTTTCTAGCCAGGGATGCTTATTCCTTTTAAAAATTCATACATTCAAAATTCGTTCTAGTGTTTGTGTCTTGACAGATTTATTTCTGGTTTGATTTTTTTTTTTAATCTTTATTTTTTCCAGAATTCTTTTCACCGTGACTCTGGTCTGGCAGGGTGTTCATTTAGAAAAAGGTAAGGGAAACTTCACGTTTCTCCCCGTCCCGCTGTGCTTTTCTTCTACATTTACAACGTGCATTTCTTCATTACAAACTACCCTTCCCTTACGTAGTATTTGCACTTCTTGTCAAGGCCCTGAACAAGAAGAACGTAAAGAAGATGTGGAAAGCCTCAATGCCACGGCACAAAAGCAGCAACCCAAGAACGAAGGGACCTTTATAAACGCGCTCAGTGACATGAATCAGAGTTATGAAAATAGAAAGCAACAGAGTTCCAGGTCATTCGTACCTTTCACTGGAATTACAGAGAGTAGGTAACATTATTTTTGTAAACAATGACATAAAATTAATTTTTAAAATAGAATATAATAATGTTTTAATTGTTGTCCTGGAAGATTCCAGCCTGTTGGTTGTCTGTGGCCACTCATTTAAATTATACCCATGGCCACTTGGTAAATGGTGATAAAAATTTAAGGTAGAACAGAAGATCTCTCACTTGCAAACTCTGTTAAGGAAAAACAAGGAAGGATACTGAGAATGAAGGAGTGTTTCACCTTTTGTTTTTAGAAAAGCATCTGTGAAATTTTGTAACATTCTGTTCATTTTTTAAAATTCACGTATTTCATGACCATAAAAATGTTAATTTTATAAAAAAGGTTTGAGCTGCCTGAAAGCAACAGTACTAACAGTACTGGGGGGTGGGGCGGGGGGGGCAGGAAGTGTTCTATTTCCTCCCATATATATAAAGTTTTAGATTGGTGTTCAATCCCAGGACTCTGAGAAAGGCTTAAGGGAGCATTCTCCCAGCCTCAAAAACAAGTAACTTCCCAGTAACAAAACCTCTATTAAAAAATAAGCATCACTTCCCAGTAAAAATACCCCATTTCTTAGTGGGATTGAAACTTGCATCTGTCAAAGTGAAATATTTCACTTGAACACATCCTGCTGCTACAAAATTTGCCAGGCGTTGCTTCTTCACTATCCTATAATCCCTAGTAGCTTGTTTCTAATCCTTAACTAAACAAACTGGGTTTAGTTGAACAAACACTCTTAACAGGCATATAATTTTATTGTCTCTAAAGACAATAAAACTAGATATCCTTAAGAGAGTTTAAGAACTGAGAGACTTAAGAGAACAAGTGAGGTAAAGGTGAGGTTAACAAGTATCCTGAAATACTTGTTAACCTCTGTAATATTGTTTTGCAGGTAAAAAACTGAACAGGCACTGCTGCCAGAATGGAGGGACTTGTATCTTGGGAACCTTCTGTGCTTGCTTAAAGCACTTCACTGGCAGACACTGTGAACATGATGAGCGGCAAAGGTAAAAAAAAAAACAGAGCAAAATCAGAGGAGATGAGTGTGGTGCTCTAGGATGGTTATTTTCTGTGGTGGGGTCAGGGATGTACCAAATGTCTCTCCCTTGTCGTTGACAGCAACTGCGGCAGCATTGCCCACGGCGACTGGGTGCTGAAGGGCTGTTGGCTTTGTCGGTGTGGCTATGGTACACTGCACTGTCTCTCAGAAATAGTGCACACTAACTGTGGTAAGAAATGGCATTAAATCAAACACTTTTATCCCGTGGGTGACAGAATTGCCTTCTGCAGCCATGGGGTAGTCAGAGGATGCTGTGTGTGCACTAGCTGGACTTCTACAGTGGGTTGCTTTGCTTCAGAGAATGCATTGGTGTGACAATAAAAAGCACTGCTCTTGACTGTATTGACCATAACATAAAACACTTTCAGATATTCATAATTCTGTACAGTGGTACATGCTCTGCTTCCCACCGTTCTAGTTGAAGATTACAGAGGTTAAATAGTTCTCTGTTCTGCAAAATCTGTATGTCTCTGGCTTCCCACTTAACCAGGACAATTTCTACAACTGTACTAAATCCAAGCACACAAATATGTTTTTTAGATAAAGAGAAAAAACAGTAGCGTCTACTGGTGTGGTAGAAGTAGAAATTGGTGTTTCACTAGAGGAAAAAGTTATGTCTACTTAAAACACAGAATCATCAATCATCATACATAAATGACACAAAGCTAATCTGAACCTTTTTTTAAAATCTGTATCTCAATCTTCATGACATTCTTGTAGAGTTTTAAGGCTGAACATACTCCGCAAAGAAGATATGTAGCCATTATCCTGATCAGTGTAAAGTAGTGCCACTTAGTCTCCTCAAAAGCACCATATTTTGAGTCAAGTCTTATTATATCAGCCTGTGAAATTCCCTGAATAAATGGTTGAATATTTTACGGTACTGTTATTATTGTTACTGTTATTATTATTAAATATTTTCCTCATCAGTGCAAAATATTCTTGTCCTTTCCACCTATAATATCCTAATCCCATCTTGTGCTTTCCTTCAGTTGTGCCATCACTACTTAGCAGGGTAAGAAAACAACAGATCTAAAGGGTTTCAAGATTCATTTGCACACCAAGCAGTCTCTTGTTTCCTGACCAGATTCCTACCTGAGTAGTAGTGCCTTGAAGCTGCACTTCTGTGTTGCAGCACCAACTCAAATGTAAATCAAAACATTAGAAAGGTGACATTCCTATCTTTNAAAAAAAAAAAAAAAAAAAGCCACGAAAACCACTAAAAATCCACAAGAACCATTTGAAGTTTTCTGTATTGGGGCACAGAGCTTGCTCATTAAAGTCTTTACATGTTCACCTTGGAATCGGCCCTACTATTCCTCATAATAGGAGCAAAAGACGTAATGGGCTTCCCCATAAAAGCAGTCGACTGCTCACTACTCTTGAGCTCAGCTTAAGAAAGACAATAAAGCTTAAGAAAGACAATAAAAGTCGCAAGAGACAAAAATGTGGAGAATCCTCTGAGCAGGCACTCCGTAGCTTTCGCGTACTGGAGGGTATGGCTTCTCTGCTTTTGCTGAAAGCGAAGTCTCTAGTTAAAGGAAGGGTTAAAAGCCGACATTCAGGCTTGAGTGCTTGCCTCTTGTGAAGTTCTTCCTCTTGCTTTTGCTCGGTATTTACTTTTGATTATTCTGAGATTAATGCCTGCAAGAGCTGATAAGTGCTATCAGTTGCTGCTCAAACGATCATTGATGGGACATCTATTTACATCTCTCCCCTGAGAATAGTCCCTTTGATTGGCTTTAACAGCTGATACCTTTAACTTGAGTACCTGCGAGATGTCAGGACTTTTCAAGTATGTTGAAAATCCTTATGTTTTTAAATTTACATATTTACTCATTAACCATTTTATTTTCTTGGTTTTATTTCTTTTAAGACCTGAAATCGGAAACAGAGGAAATTATCAGACTGTATTCTAATGGTTTAAGATTACAGCAAACAGTGCTTTCAGTCACTTGCCTGCTCACCATCCTCCTGGAGTTCTGCTAGCTGGCAGTTGTGAAACAGGACAAGGAAAAATACTCAGGGTTGGTATAACCCTCACCATGAATCATACATTTCTTCTATGAGCTACAGAAGACTCTTCTACCTGCATATTGGAGGCAGATTAAGATGTAGTGGTTAATTTTGAAATAACTGGGTTATTATAAATTCAGATTATATGAATGTGAAGTATTTATTATTATATTATTATATTAATACTGCTATCAATGTCTGATTCTAACGATTCTTTATTTCCAAAATACTGCTCTTCCAGTGGAAGCAAGCCTCTCCCAAATATTCTATGCCTGAAGTATTGTAAGTTATAGTTATTTCTTATATACACAGTACAGCTCTTTTAACAAAATAAAACTGACTTAATTTCTGAAAACTTAATTTCTGAAATGCTTAACTTTATTTAAACTTGAAAATTCTTATCTATCACTTGTCATTATATTTTTTTCTTGTAAGAAAAGCACAGGGTAGAATAAGCAAATAGAAATTTGACTACATAAGGAGGGGTTTAAGAGTAAATATCATTCAAGTCTGAATATAGAGAACTGTAAAAGATCCATTTCAAGTCTTTCAGTTTTTAGTCTTATTTATTACAACAAAATTGTATATATGCATAATCTGCATGACAAGAAGCATATGTATATTAAGAACACAAAAGTGATGGTTGTTTGCCCTTTGGGGGTTTACAACCTATGCTAAAAATATGAGTGTCTTTTTTTTTAAATGACAGCAAAGAGCAATTTCGTTTCACTTTTTCTATAGCAAAATTGTCTTGATTTATATATAATTTAAAAATTAGTATATCAAGTATTATACAAATATTAGTATTTGTATTAGTATTATACAAAATGCTTAAACACGTAAGTGCATTTTAATGCAAGTTGATAAAGCAGAAACAGATTTATTTTGAAAAAAATTGTGAAGATAAAACTAAAATGAATCTTCATCATTTTAAAGTGGAAGTACCATATAGAAACAATCCAATTCATAATTGTATTGACTAAAATACATTACTGATGAAGAAAATTCTTTTAAATGTCTTTTAAAAGGTCAATATATTTAATGCTTAAAATTTTTTATTTACTGGTTCTGCAAATCGAGATAATCCAGTTCTTAAGCAGAAAAGGATGCAATGCCAACAAATGGCATAATATAGTGCCTGTCTTTAAATTTATGACTACTCAGAATCAGACTATAATAAGGAGTCATTGTGTAAAAACACATTTATGTTAAATACTGCAAATATTCAGACTATTCCTTTCCAAACTCTAGACTTGTGCTGAGAGACAAAGCTTTTCACTCCTCACATAAGACACACTAGAATATAAATGGTCCTTTTCCCATTATTTCACAGAAACTGGTCTGTACTCATCAGCCTGTGCTTCCACAGACCATCTTAGGATAATTAAATATCAAAGAGAACAGCTGGAGGAAAGTAGTTGTACCTTTATTTAACAGATGCTGAAATTTCAGGAATGCCATTGTGAAATCATCTTGGCTTGCCATAAAGCATACCTGAGAAGTCTGTAGGCAATACAGCTTGCAGTGTGCTTCAAATAGGCTTTCTAAAGGAAAATACATAATACAGTAAAAATACATCTGAAGTAATAATTATTTTTTATCCTTGTAGAAAATATACAGAGCCACTAAAAGTTGCAATTAACAAAAGGAAAAAGTGTTTTAATACAGGTTTTACAACAGAATAGCTATTTATGTTTCAGTAACACCCACAGCAAATCTAATCACAAAATACTGATCAGGAATAATTCCCTGAGCAGATGAGTCTATGTGCCTGCAAGAGTCACCCCGATGAGGCTGTTCATTATTGGGTTGGTCTTATTTGCAGAATTGGATCAACTGAAATGTCCAGCAAAGAAGTATTTTCCTGCTGTACCAAAACATTAGTACAGGGCATCAGATTAGAGGCATGACTCTGTTTCCACAGGCTCAAAGCATTGCATGGGGAACTTAGATGCATAAGTAGCTTTGATTATGTCAGTGCAATTTATTACTGACTCTGAATGCTAGTATTTGAAAATTTTCTCTGGATGAAAATACAGAGAGTTTTTCTTTGTTTGATTTTAGGACAACAGTTCCTTTTCCCTCTGTCTTATCCCACTGCATTCTGTTACTGGAAAACCTGAAAATTCTGCTTCAGGACGGTTTTATGTCAACCACACTGGCAAAACTACTCCCCCAGTGTCAATTAGTTATGGATGATATTCATCTTTTCTTTGTGTCAGAGCTCTGGAAGTTGGTGCAGTGTAGGCAGAAGGAAGTTCAGTCTGTATTCCTTACAGACTTCTGAAGCAGAGGCAGCCACAGGAGTCAAGTTAGAAGAAAAACATATCTCCTTAGGTTAAAGAAAAACAAGAGGAGGAAAAAGAAAAAACATGCAGAAGCTATTCCATGCATAGCCTCATTTGCAAATAAAAATGTAACTTAGAGGGAGGAAAACAGAAAGCATTGAGGAACAAAGGAAAGCACACAGTCACAATCTTTGCTTAGGTTAAAACTGTCTCTGCTTTTATCTGTCTCCAGCTGTTTGCAAAAGCAGATAAAAGAAAGCATTATTTTCCTCCCCTGTTACCATCTAGGCCTGGCCAACCTTCTAACAGTGCAATTACGGGCACTTTGCTAAGGTTTGTTTATAGCAAACAGCAATGCTTACTCTTCAGCCTCGTGCTAACTCACAGACCACTCTGTCAAACATGGCACATCCCAGCGAAGTAGACATCTGTCTCTGCAAGTTCATGCATGTGCCTTCTCTATAAGCAGCTACATTTGGGCAGGGGGAAGACCCTCAAAGAGAAGTATTTATCAGATGATCCACAGGGCCTCAGAAACCTAGATTTTTCCTCCTCGAAGATGACTCCAGAACTAAAACAAATGGTGCCGCCTGCAGCCGGCCTCAGTGGCTTGCAATAGCTCCAGCCTCCATCACCCTTAGGGGCACGCCGCAGCTGATAAGAGCCCAGAGTGGGGAAGAATGTGGTGGAGAGGCTGCCTTCTCTGCAACCAAGAGCCCTGGAGCTGGGACTCTGCTGCTACGCAAAGTTCTGCAGGGAAATGCTCCATTTGCCCTTAAAACACTGCCCATTTAAAAGAAGAGATTAATTTTGCATAAGGCCGCTTAAGACACTAAGGTGCACACAAAACCTCTAAAAACTGACTTTCACGTACCAGATACTGAGGAAGTGTCAGTTACGTGTCTCTCTGAGTATCTGATGGTTATCTCTTGAAATTACTTTATTTCCATCAGGGAGATACAGATTTCTGTTGCCCCTGAGAAGTGTTAATGGTACCTATAGGTGCCAATAGCTTTCTCTCACCTAGAGGAGAAGACAGCTAAAACAGAATTAGAAGTAATTTCCCACACTTGTATTATCTAGAGTTATTTGAGGGTCCTTTTTGTTTTTAATCAGCATATTTCAGATTGCTAAGGTTGTATTTTGCCATTTGTCTTTCATTGACTCTCATAGTGTCAGGCTATATCTGGATCATTACACCCACAAATTCAATACACCTGAGCAAATATACAGCGGTTTTATGTTTTGTCTTCCATCAGCTGGAAGTGTAATATAATACAGCAGGCTGGCTCACATGTTGTGAATTAGAATCACATAATCATAGACTATCCTGAGTTGAAAAGTACTCATAAGGATCATCCAACTCCTATATCCACACAAGAGAACCTAAGTTAAACCATATATTTAGGAGCACTGTCTAAAGCTATAGGTGTATATCTCATGGAGCCCTATCTAGCTACCCTGCAATCTTCATCTGTAACTCACCATCTGCCTCACCTTTTACAGCATGGTCATGTGAGGGAGCATGGGAGACTTAACGACAACACAGCAGCTGTATACTTGCCCTCTGCAAAATTACCCAGCTTTGTGAGCTCTCCTTGTGATTGCAAAGCACCTTCTTAGCCAGAGAAGATATTAAAACCTGTAATTCCCTCCACATTTGGCTGGTTGACCTTGTCCTTGGCTTATGCTGCTGTGAGGATGACCTCTTGATAAGGTCATGAAGTTGCCATATGTCACTGGAATAAAACCAGACACCTTCTGCATGTTGGGTCTAACATTTGTCTTCAGGTACATGCTGGCACAGAAATAGCCTTCATTAGCAGCTGTCTTCATCTGCTGCAACCCAACCATATCGTTACAAAACTACAATTTATAATCCAGCTTGTGAGGCTTCAGTTCAGATATTATTTGTTTGGTAATATTTGGATGAAATGCTGGGAATGTGCTACAAGGGCAGAAGCACTGGTAACGTCTCCAACAGCCAGAAAGGCACTGGCATTACAGTTAAAGGAAGCACACTGCCCAGCTGAGCTTCTGGCAGCTGGTCCCAAGTACCCAGATCTCTTTCTCTGACAGCTGAGATGCTTCTCTGAGCTTCACCCTTTGTATGGGGCATAACTTGTCACCTTTCACTGGCTTTCTGTGAGCAGAAATAGATAATGCAACCTGTGAACTTCCAAATCAAAGGACTGGCTCTGGCAGGACTATGATAGTCATTTTCAGCCCATCCCCACAGAGTTTTCTGTCACTGGACAGTAAACAGTTCTGAACATTACATTCCTTTGTAGGCATGGCACAGAACATCCTGCATCTCTTACCAGCAATGCATCTTTTTGCCTGTTCTCTAAGATATGATGTTTGTACCTTCCCAATAAACAGAAAGATTCCTGTGATCCATCCTACTTATCAATCATTATGAAAAGTTTTAAACACTAATAAATCTCATATATACATCAAAGAAACAGATAGTTCTGTTTCCTGTGCTGACATAAAAGCTTTTGTCAAATTCTAGAAAGTTTTGTGGGTAAAACTGTACTTCATATTTTTGAAACACCACAATTATGTCCTTTCAAGTATGAAAAGGAGTATCAGGAAAAATTTAATTAAAGATAAAGAAGTGGTACAATGCTGAAAAGACAACCTTTGCAAGAGCATTTTTATGCAGAACAAGCAGAGAGTAAGGATCAAAAAAAATTGGTGTCAAAGAACCTTCCTACCTGACTCTGTACATGAAATCTTTAAAAGAGTGTTTCAAAAGACAAAAGGTTATTGGACTTGTCAAGTCCCATACCTACATGTCGGTCTTGTTCTTCCAGTCCCAAGATTATATTTTCTCACCTCAAAAGTATTTAATATATCACCAGTACTGAAGCTACTTCTTGCACAAGAAGGAAATCTCTCCTGGAAAACAAAGTGCCTGTACACCTTAATTAGCTTTGAAGGTACGGTATGGAGGCCATGTGATATTAAAATGGATCAAGCCCTTTTTCCTGTCTGTTAGGCTGGTGTTGGTTTGCTAAATCATGCCAGTAACATTTATGATGCATTTTGGTAACAGAGACAGGAATTTCTTATTGCTTTCAACATCAGTCCTTAGTGGAAATAAGAAATACAGAAGCACGCTCCCTGCTCTGTCTCTGCCTTCCACTGTTCTTCACAGAGCTGTACCCCAGAGCTCTACATGTGGACACTCTCTGTGTAGAAAAAGATTTGTGCAGATACACTGTGCAGTACATCTCCTGCAGTGCAATAACCTGAAACAAAAGCCAATAAGGTACATTCCTATGTGTGTTCCTCTTCTATCTGAGCACACAGGATACGTCTACCATTAGCTATGCTAACCAAAAACAACTACAAAATTCAACAGTGCTAAAATAGATGGAGGCCAAACTCCAGTCCAACAACTAGAACAGGGAATCATCCATGCAGGTAAAACTTAGTAGCAGCTATGATTTCCAGAAGCCAAGTATATAAACCCAAACTTTCTCAACTTCCTCAAGTAGATTGAGTAGACAACCAGACCTGAGAGGCATGTGTCTATTTGTCCTCTTGGTACTGGTATCATCCACAGTCAGAGAGGTCCACTCACTTATCCATCTAAAACATTCTTTTCTCATTCTATTGGCCTAATTCCCAGATAGACCATCTTTGCTGACAGAGGGATGTAGCAGAGACAAGCCAAAACTGGTTATGTAATCACTGCTTTAATGTTAACAGCTTAGTTAGAAAGATTGCCAGTCTTAGTTTCAAAAGAAGACATCCATGGGCAGAGATAATATAAAAACTAAACGGCAGTGGGCAGAAAATCTGCTCCTGAATTTTCATTATAGTATCTAAGCAGTACAAAATTCCATGAGAACAAGAGAAAAAGATCATTATTTACTTGGCAGTAGTGACAACATTAATCAAATATTACATAGCATTTTGTCATCTCTTTGTAAATGATATTGAAATTTGCAGAAGTTTCAGGGGGGGAAAATAAACAGGCATTATTTAAGATATAAAAATAGACCCTACAATGGAAACTGTAGCAAATTCAATGAAATTATGAGTTATATTATATAATATATAATCAAAAAGATATATTATTTCATAATTTAATTATAAATGGAATAATTATGAGTACCTTGTTCCTCCAGGGGATTACATAGGAAGATACTAAAGCACATAAGTTTATTGAACTGACACAGCCATTTTCACTGTTTTACACAAAAGTACCCCAATGTAGACAGTGTAGCTTTCACCAGGAGACAAACATGCCAGTGTTAACATCAGTGTTAAGAATTTAGATTCACTTGGTATTTGCAGAAAGGCTGCTTGTTAAAAGTCTATCAAGCCAATGAACTGGCACTGTGGCATGCATGTTGGGGGGTGTGTGTATGTGTCCAGCAAATGAGGGCAGCTCTGGAGCAGGCTTTGATGTCACAAACAGTGGAGGTTCCACAAGTGAAGAAAGAGAAATCCTGAAGAAAACAAGGGAAGGAGATGAGGCATTAATAGCTAGCTATGCACTGATTCACTGTAAACAATAACATTAAAAGCCATGTACATGAATTGCAATCAACATTATTGTGTTAAAACACAGTTATATTATTTGCAGTGTGTAGCCTCTAGTGTGCCTACAAAGCCCTGACTGAGGCTGAGATTTTTCTGTGCTGGGCACTGTACAAGCGAACAGGAAGAATTAACCTGTCCTCAGCAACTGACACACTGATGGATTATTTTCTGACAGGTAACAAAGTATCTGCCACCACAGTCTGGCTCCATACTCTGAGGCAAAATCCTTAGTGTGCACGCACTCCTACTTCAGTCATGTTTCACCAGTCCTGTTGGTTTCACTGCTTATTTTCCATCTCCTCTGTAATGCTCCTCACTAACAACATCAGCATAAGCACCAGTCACCAGGAGATGGCATCATTAGAAGTTCATAACACTGACTCCTAGACTTCACAGTCAGATGCCAGTCTGAGACTGAATATAGCACTAACGACTGAATTCCTGAGCCTCACAGTACTGATAAGAACCAACATTCCCAAAGCAAAACTAACATTCCCATAGCAAGCACTGGAGTGCAATGTGTGAATTTCTAAACTGTAATTTTCAACAGATGAAACTGCTACTTTGGCTACTAACCATGTATCTCTCTGTATGAACTAAGGCTGAGCATATTGTCAATGCGTAGCAAAGACTGTTCTTACTATAGAACATCCATGAGACATGGCTTTTCCCAGGCAATTAAAAAAATATAAAAACCTTAGGCTGGTAAAAGGAGCATACAATTACATAAATGTTTTCACAAACAACATATATAAGTTTTCACAGACAACATTTATAAAAGTTATGGGAAATAATATATAATTTTTCAAGTGGTTTTCATATCACCACTCTACTCATGTTAAATCAAACTTGCAGCAAGTGAATAAGCTTGATCTGACCTACTGCAGGGATGAGTAGTGGCGCTTGTATTACTGTGCAAAGTCTCAGAGAAAGTGAAATAATTGCCTTTAATCTTACTGTTCTATCAAAGAGACTAAGGAACTCACTTGATGGGTTAAGTGTGTCAGAAAGACAAATTATACTAGCTCTGTGTGCATGGATTCCAAGGTGTTGAATACTAATTTTAAAGGAATTTTATCAGATAGCCAGATGAAAAGAAGTAACAGGGACTTGTTACTTTTCAAGAGTATATGCTTTCCCTGGCTGCCAATTAAAGTTTGACAGCTTCTCAAGATAAACTTATAAAATAGGCCTGAAAATATTTGTTTGTAAAATATTCAGGTCTTAGGATATTTTATAGAGTGGAGGTGGGAAGAAAAAGACTATTGTATTTTGATAACATCATGTGGAGACACCATAAATAAGAACATGATGATAGCTTAATTAAAGCACTTCACAGAGCTCAGTCTTATAGATTGATGATAAAGAAGAAAATGTGTCAGTGTGTGAAATAACATTCCCCAGAGATAAATTAGTTATCAGTGGCATTTATTGTTTTCCCTTAACATTCTCATGCACTGACCTTGATATTCTGCATATGTGATTATCTTGGATGTAATGTAAATATTTCATTAATAATTCAAAATATGCTGAAACAGACATTGTCATACAGGCTGCTTGGTCTATTTTAACTGTATCTTTCTGCTCCTGAATACTGATGAGAACTGCTGCTAGGCAAACTAAAGAGTTGCTTTTACCTTATAAAAAGCTATGAATAAATAGCTCTGCCTGTGATACCACTTTCAGAAACTAAGTGTAAAATAGACTAAATGTCAGTTATACTAGTGTATCTCAAATTATAGAATTATTAAGGTGAGGGAAAACCATATAATGCTCTGGGTGGAGAGAGTTCTTTTAGTGAGTTGGTGAAAAGTCTATGCTGGATGTCCGTTTTCCAACTTCACAAAATATCTTTAAGGGTACAGCTAGGCTAAAATCACACCTGTGCACCCATTTAAAAGAAGATAGCACAAAAACCTACATGTTTTTCTCTGTTCTTCCAGGAGTCTTTTGCATATTGCTATAATACTTTCTCACTACCTATTTGTTCTCTTCTTGCCAAAGTCTACCTGCAAACCACATACATCTCACAAGTGCTACCCATTCATTTCCACATAGCATAGTCAAGTCATCTTCAATTTTGATATGTGAAAGTGTTTCCTGCAAAAAATGCTTCTAGCTATCACATGGAGATGACATGCTCACAGGTCTGTGAAGGATCATCTCCCATAGAGTCTACTCTCTCCTACAAATTCAGATTAAACTCAAAAGATCCAAGATCTGATTTCTACTCCTTCTAAAGAAAAGGCACCAAAAAGAGCTAAGGGATCTGAGTTTCAGGAACAGTCTGAAGATAAAGTAGGCAAAGATCAGCTCTAAGGGACAAAGAACCAGCTCTAAGAGTAGATTAAACAAGAAATTTGAGTAACTCTTCTTTTAAGGTCAGGTTTAAGAGGCAGTTTAGGAAAGAAAAAGTGCAGGAGCAGTAACATACTTCTAAGTCTGGTAAATGCTACTTCTCATACTTAATGCAACCAAGAGAAATGTAACATAACAGAAAGCAAATTTTCAGTTATGGCTGAAAATTGCAACAGATGACTTTATATACAGTGGGTAGGATGGATTAATTTTGGTTAAAGAGTCTACGCTTCCCCACAGACTGACTTACAGGATATTTATTTGGTCCCCTTTTTATTCTCCACCAGCACTTCTTTCAGGAAGGAATAATAACCCAGAATCTACAAGTAACATGGTTTTTAATAATTTTTGAGTAACTGGGTTAAAAAATCACCCCAAATTTCTCCTTGTATAAGTGGTTGCGGTGACCAGAGCTCAGTCTTATAGACTGATGATAAAGAAGAAAATGTGTCCATTTTTTTGAACACATGAGCCTGGAAATTCATTCCAAAGATAAATCTGGAAGTGAGGGGCCATTTTTTTCATATGTACGTATAGTATGTGGTGAAATCCTGAAGTACCTGTTCTTGTTTAGTAAGGCCCAAAAATGCTGAGATATGTAAAAAACACACAGGACTATATTGAGGGTACAGAGCTGAAAACAGGGAATAGGACCTGTTACTTGAAGTAGGAGTCCTTAACAGGTATGTTAGGTTTGCATACTTTGTATTACCTCAAATTTTTTTTGCTTTGGTCCATGAGTCACCTGGTGCAGTTAGTTAGAGGAGCTCTCAAGGACACAGGCTCACACAGCTGCTGGCAGGTAATTTCAGGCCCAGCTAATGGCAAAACCATGGCAGAAAAGGAGGAAGTTGTCATATAAGAGTAGTCACTTTGCAGATATGTGATAGGAGCTCATCATTGTAAAGAGGAGGTACTGCCTATCAAATTCCCCAAAAGGCTCAGCATCCTTGAAAACAAATGAACTCTATTAAAAATCTTTAAAAAATTAGTTTCAAAATAATGGCAGGACTACTGAAAAACACTTACAAAGGATGAACATAAACAAGATCTGGTTTTGTGATGAGAATCACAGACGTCTCCCAACTGCCCACACAAGGTCGTGAGTATGAAATCAAATGGGGGAGTAACAAGGGATTCAAGCTGCACTCTTGGCACTGGCAGTCTTCTTGTCAGGATCAGAGGAACCATTGGTACTGATTTCATGGGGCTTACTTTATATTGAAGTAGGTTACTATTTCAGACCTATTTCTTTTATAGGGTCATTGGTTTATGTGGTTACCTTAACACCAGCACGTAAGAGGGATTTTTTGACTCTCTGCATCCACAGTCTCCCTGGTACATATGGCTTTTCATTTTCAGAGCTGCTAAGCACTCATAACTCACCATGTGTGTTCTGGTTGCTGACCCCAAGGTCTCAAGAATATTTACACAACTTGTGGCATAATTTGAAAAAAGGGTAGATGCAACAGAACAACCCACTTAAGGCCTTCTCAGAGATTTCCACACCTTCTTGTTCTCACCTTACTAGTCCAAAGCACTCAAGTTAATGCACTTCCACTAGTAACTTCTGCAATCATCCAATGCCTTCATGCATGAGGCAGCTCTCTGAGAAGAAAGTCAGTGGCTGACTCAGATGCCTGACATCTACTTGAAAGACATGTACAGCATGTACAGAAAATGTACAGCATTAATGGTATTCACAGCCAGAGGGCAACTGATACATAATACAGTCCAATAGGGTCAAGTTCTCTCATCCCATTAAAATAGGTATTTTCCCAGAAATTATTGATATGGTAAATTTTATATACATGTACAACATAATGGCTAGAAACTCTGAGCAGCCAGCCTACAGGAAGAACTAGAGAGAGTGAAAAAAACATACTTGCTTTGAACATGAAGTAGTGCAGCAAACATATTTGGTGAGTGGTGAAGCCCCATGGGTACTGTGTTGTCCTGATCAGAAGTGACAGTGACACAAATGCTGACAAGAATAATTCCCTTTTTGTCTTCCCTTTAAGACAAAAAATCTCTAAACACAGGTGGAAAGCAAAAAGTCTCTTTCCTCCTACTGTTATAGGTCTTGCTTCATACATAAATAACTTTTAAATACTAAGAAGTTCCTAATTTTGCTGGTTCATTTAATGAACTTGTTAATTCTTCTACAAACCTAGCAGAAGAAGGTTGTCCTTATCCTCTATTGTCAGATGGAATAACAGAATCTTAGAATACTTTGTGTTGGAAGGGATGCTCAAAGCCACCTAATCTATGTCCCTGATGTAAGTAGTTACACCTTTCAGTAGATCAGGTTGCTCAGTGCCCTATCCAGCATGACCTTGAATGTTTCCAGGGACAGGTCATCTACCATCTGCTTTGGCAATCTGTCCCACTGTTCCACTAGCAACATCATAAAGAAATTTTTCCTGTATTTGGTTTGAATATACCATCTTTCAGTTTAAAACCATTATCCCTTGTCCTTCCACAACAGGTCCTACTAAAAAGGCACTAAGTGAGCCATGACCCTTCCCTTGCCTACTGATGGAGTGACTCCATCACAGAAGGACACTGAGTTAGTCAGGAAGGACTTGCACTTGGTGAAGTCGTGCTGGTTGTTTTGATTCACCTCCCCATTTTCCATGTGCCCAAGCACAGCTTCTAGGAGGATCTGTCCCATGATCTTCCCAGACACAGAGGTGATGCTGAGGTCAGTAGATTCCAGGCTCCTTTTCTACTCATTTTAAAGACCAGGTACGTTGTCCCCCTTTCTTCCAGTTACCAGAACTCCACCAGGACTTTTCAAAACCATGGAGAGTGGCTCAGTAGCTACACCAGCCAATTCCTCAGAGATTTTCTAGGATACATGATGTGAAGTCCCAAAAACAAGTATATGTTCAGGTTCCTCAGGTGGCCATGAATCAGAGCCTTACTTCTGCTGGGAAGGACTTGGTTCCTACAGTCCCTGTATTGAAGTCCACTTGTGGCAGAGGTGTAGGAAGAGAGAGGGCCTTTGAAAACTCAGGCAAAATACTTGTCTCCTCATCCATTGTTACCTATTTGCCAGTCAGGCCAGTCCCATCAGGGTTGGATCCATCCAGACCTGTAGTTAGAGGAATAAATGGCAGACTAGTCTCTTTTGTCAAAGCTATTCTTGGGCCATGTCCTGGTGGCTTTCCCCATACCTGAACTGTGTGCCTCATCCATCAAGATCCATCAATCTACACCAAGACAACAAGGTGCTCAGCTGCAGAGTAGCAGCTGACACAAGAGCACAGGTCAGGAACAGGACATTTAGAGACCACCAACCGCACATCACTCCATTAACACTTCTGTGTACACAAGGAAAGAAGACAAGATGATAGTCCAGGGAGCAGAGCTAACTATGGGAATGCTTTAAGAACACACCTACACACTGACATGGCGCTGAAAAATTTTCTAATCTTGTTCTCAATTCCTGGAGAGATTATTTCCGGGTAAACAAGCTCTATAACAACTTCAGCATAGCTCAAACTTGTACTGAAGAAGTTTTGTCTTCAAGTTAAAGACTTCCCAAAATACATTCTGTGAAGGTCCTTCTAGTAATCACTAGGGATATAATAACTCCTTACATTAATTTGATTGAGATATCTGAGACATTAAACATTTTAAAATGTTATCATCAATACCTGTGTATACAACAGGAAAGGATTCTGCTCATGTTCAGAAAAAATTTCGTAGCTAATGCAACATATAATTTCCTTTTTTTGTCGCATTTAATGTTCCTGTGGTCCTCTTTCAACAACTACAAAAAAAAGGTTCAACTTCTGATACAAAATACATTTAAATCCCTACTTAGGAAGTGGCCTGAATGGTCTAATTTGACTTAGCAGCCACACTTAAAACTATTTAACATCTAATCTAGTTTGTGTTAGCTATATACATTATTGAAAATGAAAAGAAACAAAAACCCCTCAACATTTATATCGGCTTTCATTCCTCCTTAAAGCTGGCTGTTTCCACATATGACAGATGTGTGTCTCCAAGCTGGTCACACAGCAGGTCTTGGCAACTCAAGAAGCAGAACTTCTGCAGTGCTGGGGCTGCCAAAGTGTGCTACTGCATAACGGCCCAGGCCACTCCTTGCTCTCCTGCAGTTACATGATCTTAATCTGCTAGAACTCAGGTTTTACTTAACACATACCTGGTGCCTTTGTAATATTGTCTGTAATCTTTGCTTGCTGAGGACTGTATTAGTAAGAGACTTTAATAATGAAAAATTCTGGGAGCTAATGGTCATTTTGGGTCTCAGTGCTTAAAAGCAACGTTAGTGATAGCCTTTCATATGTGAATTATTTTCATTACTAGATTGAGTGCAAGAGTTAAATCAGATTTCTTTCCAGGAAGTGCACAAAAGGCAGAATGGGCTCTCAGATCCCACATTCATGCTCAAACTCTTATGCCAGCCAGAATAGTCTGGTCTGTTTTTTTAATGTGAATACAGTCTCAACAGGAGCCAAGAAGCAGTAAAAGGCAGCCTGCTTATCATCTCAGTTAACTGACATGGTAAAGCCCTGAGACACAAATTCCCCCCTCTCATACATCGGTAGAAGCAAAGTACATCTGTGCTTGGTTCCAAGTAGAGTGAGTTAAAACTGGGATTCAGCTGATGCACAGCAAGGGTACAGCTACATTATCCTTGAGGTATTCACAAAGAAACTGTTCCCACAGATTTATCCATGACCTTGGAAATAAGTTTTAAAAGCCTCTATCATTCGTCTTCTGAACTTACCTTACCTTCTTCCCAAGTAAAATAGCTCAAACTTGTCCAAATATGACTTGAGCTTCCATAGAGAAAACAATGAAGTAGCATTTGCCTCTATAAGAGGTAGAGAATGCTTTTACATTTAAGATCTATTGGATATTAAAAGAAGTTAAAAAGTCATACAATCAATACACTGTCCTAAATTTCTGCTTCCCTATTATCAAAGTATCTGACATCATCCCATGGAAATTAGGGCTAATAGAAAAGTCCCTGCGGACCTTGATTAACTTGTTAACAGTAAGTTTTATGGCTCAAACAGCTCCAGTTCAACCCATTCAACTATTTCTAACTGAAGCACCTAAAATTTGGCTGTATATGAAATATAATGCTATTAAAAAAAACCCAAACAAACCTTAAGATGCTGTTTACTCCACTGAGATATCGTTTATCTCCACAGTTTTTAAGCCCCAACCCCATCTCAAACAATATATGCACCAGAGCAGGATTTGCATTGGCTGATTTTAACAGAGGATCAAAAACCTCTTTCCTACACTCGTTAAACTGATGCTTGAGGGTGTCTAGAGCAATTTTGTTCCTAACTCCAGTGTCATAATAAGGTGGAAAATCAGCCACGTCAAAATTTCAGGTAAATTCAACACATCATAGAAGCCTTTCTGGACAGACCACTACAGAATTTCATTTGGACTGGAAGGTAATGTCAAACACATAGAAATGCTAGGACAGAGCAGGTGACACCAGCAGCCTTTTCTTTCCTTTGCAGCAAAATTCTCCCCTGCAGTGCACAGAGCTGGGCTAATTACACTTCCATGGGGAGCCTCTGTGTATCTAGCAGCTCCAGCGTCTAAATTTCAGCTTGATACAATTTTAAACTGCTTGAAAACTTGAAAACAGTCCCGGAAAAAATAGAAGCATGAAAAAGCTGCTGGCAGGCAACTAATAAGAGAATTACTAAAAGCTACTAGTGGATCTTACATATCTAATTTTTCTGATTGTGCAAAGGCAATAAATATCATGATTACAATAAACACTAAGCAGCCTCTGTAAACGTTTCAGGTGTCGTGTAACTGGTTATTGGTACCAATAAGTTTCATTCAGCTAATAAAACACATAAACTTTTCAATCTACTCCTTTACTGACCTTGAGATTATCCTATAAGAGGTATTTATAAAGAGAACAATTGTGTGTCAAAGGCATCAATGACATGATAGAAGCACCACTGAGAATGCAGTCAGAGCAAAAATCCTGTTTAGATAAAAGGTATTCTTGTATGCTAAGTGAAATTCCAGCTCCCACTTAATCCTGATTTTTCTGGTGTTATTTAAACAAATCCCAACCACTCAATCCAAGTTGTAGCCCAAGAGAAGGAAAATGAGTTCATAAACCTCAGTGAAATGAAGTAACTCTTCCAGTCATCCAGTCATGACAATTTTTAGTCCAACTCTCAGTGTCATACCCAGCAGGCAGAGCTAAAAACTTTTAAGCAGGTGTGTTTTCTCCAGATGTACTCCCAGAGATGCCAACACAACACAGCAGGGTTCAAATCAATTCACATGCAACAGGGGGACAGGGAAGCACTGTGCCCCCAGCATGGTATTGGCTGCAGGATAGTCCATCAAGGATCATCCTGCCTGCTCTTCCTGCTCTACTGGTGGTTTTCCAAGGCAGGTTTTAAGAACCTCACACTGCAAATATTTACAGAAACATGAAAACCAGTTAACAATCGGCTTTCTTGGGAAGGTAGTTTGGTGGGTTTGTGCAGCCAGGTTTTAGTATCACTGAGAGATACAAGGGTAGATTCTATGAAAAATTCCATATCCAGCACAGCCAATCCCTGGCAGCGTCAAAGATGAATGTGCCACTGGCCAAGGCTGGGCCAATTAGAAATGGTTGTAACACCTCTGGAATAATGTATTTAACAGAAAAAGAAGCTATTGTGCAGACATAAGTGTGGTAAGAGAAGAGCAGAGTGAGAGCACATAAGAACAACCCTGCAGGCACCAAGGTCAGTTCAGAAGGAAGAGGAGGAGGTGCTCCAGGTAGCAGAGCTGAGATTCCCCTTGCAGCCCCTGGTGCAAACCATGGTGAGGCAGCTGTGTCCCTGCAGCCCATGGAAGTCCAGGGGGATGCAGAGATCCACCTACAGCCCATGGAGGAAACCCACACCAGAGCAGGTGGATGCCTGAGAGGAGGCCATGAACCCTTACGAGGCCCCTGCTGGAGCAGACTCCTGGTAGACCTGTGGAGAGAGCAGCCCAGACTGCTGCAGGTTTTCTGGTAGGACCTGTGACCCTGTGGCTTGTCCTTGGAAGACTGCACCATGTGATCCAGGTTGGAGCAGTTTGTGGAGGACTATTTCTTGTGGGAGTGACTTATACTGGAGAAGTTTGTGGAGAATTCTCTCCTGTGGGAGGCAGGGGAATGACTACTGTCCCTGAATGCAGGCACAAACGTGTGATGAACTGACTGTAAGCCCCATACCCTATCTCCTCATGCTGCTGGAGAGGAGGAAGTAGAGTTCCTGAAGAAGGGAGGAACAGGGGAAAGGTTAAGATTTACTTCTCATTATCCTACTCTGATTTTATGGGTAATAAATTCAGATAATATCCTCAATTCGAGTCTGTTTTACCTGCAGTGCTATTTGGTGAGTGATCTCTCCCAGTCCTTATCTCAGCTCATGAACCTTCATTACATTTTGTCTCTCCTGTCCTCTTGTGAAGGAGAATGATAGGTTTCGATGAGTGTCTGGAATCCATATAGGATCCAGACACTACAGACAGACACCAAAACTGATAAGACTCCTACTTTCCATCTAAGTAATATTCTCCATTCTGGAATTTGTGAAGTTTGAAGGCGGCTGCTAAAACTGCTGTGACCTGTGCTGCTCCTGGACCAACAAGGACATAGTCCAGTAGTGACCAAAATCCCTCTTCACAACTTTCTAGCTGCCATTGCACCAATCCAGAACAAGAAGGATGTGAATACCAAAGGAAGTTACCACAACAACATCTACTATCTACTTTACTACAATTACTACTATCTACTTTAAAAACTTACCTCTCCAGATTTTATTTCCTCTAGCATTGAAGAGAAAAGATGCATGAGATGTTTACTTAATTGGCAAGATTATGTGAAATGTCGTCTTCTTTCATCTCCTCTCCTTTAGCATCAGGTCTAAGAATACCCACAGAATTAAGGGTCCAGGCTGACAAAATACAGACTAAATGTACCAGGGATTAATTGTGCAAGAGTAGGAGTTTACTACTTTTATTTGCAACTCTCCCACACATGAACAACAGCATACAGTCAGAACACCAAGACAGGATTTGATTCCTGCAGATAAGTAACACCTCAGGTGCCCCAAAAGATTTGCATTCCATCCATTATTTTGCAGATTCCTCTACGGTCATCTGCTAATGACATTAAGCAGGTGCTTACAGGAACTTTTGCAATCTAGAGATGAGAGCTGTTATACAAGCAGTTTCTGGTACACAGATCTTAGATTTGCTTATGAAGTAAACAAGGGCTGAGGTGCACAAGCAGCCTGTATAGAGTTTTCAGGCTGTATATAAAAGCTGCCCTGCTTTTGAGAGTGAACTATGCTTTTCTAGTTGGTTGACACCTGAACTTTTTTCACATATGGATAGCTCTGCAGAGTACTAGTTCTGTCCAGCATTTCTGGATGCACCATTTGTCTTGCACAAGAGGTCACTGTGAATGCACAGATGAAATGTTCATGGTAAATATAGTCAGCAAGTATAATAAACAATGTACCTAATCTACTGCAGATGACCCGAGCGTGTGTAATGTCTTATCACGTTTTGGCTGTCCTTTACACACAGCATCTAAACTGCACAAATGTCAATGCTTCTAGTGAATATCCATCCAGAAATACATGTTCTGGTCTAATGAAGCCTGGACACTGGAGTTCCCTCCTGAAATTCAATCTTTGCAAATATTTATGGAAGGTATTGACTACATTATAACATTAGAAACAAAACAAACCCTCAAATGCATTTCAAATTTAGCAAGATGTGTTTAGTAAAAAGCAAGTATTACTCAAGTTCTGAGTCAAATGGCAAGGAAGCAGTTCTGTTGCTCTTCATGGTGGTTACCACCACTTCTCTATCAAGCCTGGGCTTTCACTACTTTTCATAAGACCATATTATTTCAATATTCACCCAGCAGCTTGTATTTGTTTGTGATTTTTAAAGCCAGCCAAAATCTGAGCTATTTTTCCAGAAACAGAGCAATCAGCTTTATTTATGATATGCTGTTGTTTTCTTTTTTCAATGCCACATATGTATAATGGTCCTGAAGCTCTGAGACCACCACATTACCACTGTTACCGCATGTGTGCAGAGACAAGTTGATTTCTGCATTTGCATATGATAGGAGGTGGAATGACACACTGGAGAAAGTTGATAGGTACTGTTTCTAAGGAGTTAAATGATCAGATTTTGGAAATAGCAGGAATTTTCCTTTACAGAGAAAGTCTGTAGCTGCTAGGTTTTTCTGCTGAAAAGGAAACTGCAGGAAAAAGTAAATAAGTAAATATGAACTGCAGAAAGCATCCATCTAATGGCTGCTGCTTTTGCTACTTGGGGTCTGAAAAGCTACGACAAAGGGAGGTTAAAATAATCAGCAGTTGTATAAGAACTACTTAAGCCAGCATCACATATGGTATATTAGGAATGTAGACGGATTTAACGAAAACTGAGATAAGTGCATGCATCTGTGATCAGCCAAACCTATGAAACATTTCCCTCAGAAAATGAAATGTAATGATATAAGCATTCATCTGTACTAGACTTTTAACAACCCCAAATGGTAAAACTAGTGCTGCTTTAATACATTCCATGAGCTAACACTAAACATAAAGACAATTCCTATGACAATTGCCTTGAAGAGAGCAGATTTTGTGATAGGTCATAATCAGGCACGCATCCTTAGATTAACAAAACCAAAGTAGCGCATACTTCTATAAGTCACCCTGTAATGCAAAACCAAGTGTGATTTGTCACACCATTTCAGCCTCCATTACAGCTAAAACAGTAGTGTGGAATTTTTCAGGCTTCATAGGAACATTATTAAAATGGATAACACTAGCAGGCATTTTAAAGAAAATTCTCATCACTTGCCAAGTCATGCTCTTTGAAGTATCTGCCAGTGTGGGAGGGATGCATGGTCTCAAGGGTCCCTGTGTTTCACGGTCATCTCAGGCAGGGGGCTGCAAAGTTCATTAAATGATCTTATCTCACTGCTGGTTCTGTTCAAAATAGCCTTGATATGATGAAGGATTTATGTTACCCCCACTTCAAATAAAAAGTACCGAGGGATGCATTTCATTATTGCCCTGTGACACTGGAGAAGCCACAGCCGCAGTGGTAATATTCCTCATTTGTTTGTGTCACACAGAGAATTTATTTGCAAGAAGAGTCCTGCTCAAAAGGTAAGGAAGTATTTGTTTTTTGTAGTGAGTTTTCCCTAATAATGTCAATAAGAAGTGTGTTTGTTCTCTAACTTTAATTCTCACAGAAGTATATTCTAGGAAAGATGAGAGTGTGAGGAAAATGCCAGGGAAGAGTGCCCAGTTTAACAGAATTCTAAGGAAGCTGAGTAGCATTGATACAGAAAAAATATTTACAGATAATTTCCATGTCACAATCCTGAATAAAACACTAAGAGATATGGCTGTACATTCTCAACAGATGGGCTAATGCTAGCCACACACATACTCTCATCTCTCAAAGGCTTTTTAGCAGTGATCTGCTACTGTGAGGCATTTTAATTCAATGGTAGACACCTTCACATGAATTAGGATAGGTTTCTCTTGCATGTTTTCTCTGAACTTGATGATCTAATAGAGAACATGAGCCCTGGGCAAAATTTATCTTCTTTGATCCCACACTGAATTTTCCTCTACTCAAAAATCAAACAACAAAGCAAAGTGCATTCATGATCTTTGACTAATAAATATTAATTTATTATATATACTTTATTTTTTTAATTCAGTAGTTCATAAGAGCAGGCTTCAGATGTATCCAGCAGTGGGGAAAGTCTAATGATCAGAAACAATTTTTGATCTTGTGAGCAAACTACAGCCAATTTAAATATGCCTTAGATACTGAAAATTAAAAGTCAATAAAAGTAAAATCTAAAGAAAGCTCAGGAAAGGCATCTGGACATTTTTTGTCATATCACTTTTGAATACCTGTTCACCTCTGTGCAACGGCCACCACAGTCCTGTTTGTGTGGGCTGGTGGCAGGATGTGTGGGAATGCAGGCAGCCACCACAGAGAGCCAGATGCAGGGAGCAGGAAAATCTAGGCAGCAGAGGGGTGAAGAAAATATTATCCAGGGATAGTTTATTAATACCTGCATGAGTGGAGGTTTGGGCAACAAAGTGTGAAAAAGACATTAAGCTATTTAAGAGCATCCAAAGGAGGGCAACAAGGATGGTGAAGGGTCTGAAGGAGAAGCCTTATGAGAAGCAGCTGAGGTCACCTCATTTGTTCTGCCTGGAGAAGAGGAGACTGAGGACAAAACTCATTTCAGTCTCCAACCTCCTCATGAGGGGAAGAGGAGAGATAGACACTGCTCTTTTCATTCTTGCAACCAGTAACAGGACACAAGGGAATGGTATGAAGCTGTGCCAGGAGAGGTTTAAACTGGATACAGGAAAAGATTCTTCACACAGAGGGTGTTCAGGCACTGGAACAGGATCCCCAGGGAAGTGGTCACAGAACCAGCCTGGCAGGGTTCACGAAGTGTTTGGACACTCTCAGGCACATGGTGTGATTCCTCGGGATGGTTCTGTGCAGGGTTGGGAGCTGTGATCTGTGATCATTGTGGGTCCCTCCTAACTCAGCTTACTCTACCACTCTATCAAATGCAACTCCAGCAAGAAGTGGGGAAGAGATTTTCCAGGCAGAACAAGAGAGGTGGGGAAAGCAGCCAGAAAGGTGTCTGAAAGCACAGGTCAAAATCAGTCAGGTCAGTCGGGAGGGCTGGCATGGGAGGTGAAGAGGGCACGAGGAGAAACTCAAAAGACATGATGTCAGAGAAAGGAAAATCAACAGGACTTTTCACAAAATCCCTTGGATGCAAGGCTAAGGGAGAAGAGACAATGCTGAACGGAAGGCAGCAAGTAGCAAAATATAAAGGAAAGCAGGCATGGGAGCAGAACTTGGATAGTCATAAATGAATGGGTTACCTGTAGGGAAATGAAAGTATTGATTCCTCGAGTGTTTTGTTCAAAACAGGATTTGTTCAAAACAGAGGATTTCAGAGCCCTCTAGAACATAAAAGCAAAGCACAGAAGTAGCTCCCTTCAGTTTGATAACTCCATTGTTCAGGTGTCTAATATCCAGAGAAAAGTGAAAGCAGATGAAAAGAACTGAAGCCCATCAGATGAGAAGGACAGAACAAAATGTAGTGCATGGCATTCAAAGGCATTGATATTGACACTGTAGCAGTGTGAGTTGCAAAACCCACGTAGCTACCACAAGTCCTGTCTTCATATGTTTGTTAGTCTGTCATAAAGGTGTTGTATGAGCAGAAGTCCAAATTTTCTACCAGAGCAAAGCATTTGAAGAATAACTATTCTCCTTATTAGAAAATATAGGCTCAGATCTGTCACTTGTCACATAAAAGCAATAAAAGATTGTGGGAATTAGGAAGAAGGATAATGGTTGAATAGAGACTACTACATAGTGCTTGAGTGAAAACATTTTCAAATTTTAAAACTGTTTAACGTGCCTGTTAGATATAATTTGCTAGATGCACACCTGTAACTCCTACTAGTATTGCTCACTCACATGTCAGTATGGCTGTCATTTTCATACACAGAAAATTCCTGATATGTGAAGAAGTCAAATCAAACTGATTGAAATTTATACGCAGGGAACAACTCTCTGACTGAACACCCTCTGGTAAGAGTGCATACTTCAGATTCTGCCAAACTAGGAAATACTGGTGGCAGAATAAGTAACTTCCTTAGAATTCCCTCATTTCACAGCAAACTCCAGAGAGACAATATTGTTAAGAAAGGAAAAGCATAGATTGGTAGCAATGTCTAACTCAAATGAAAATAAAGTGGTACACAACACATGGAAAGTCACACATCTTTGCTGATGAGGTACACTAATGAATTATTGTAAGAGAATGGGGCAGTTAGGGATTTGCATGCACCAGAAGACCATAGCAGCCTTCCCTAACCACAGGCTCGTGCTCCAGATCATCTCCTCCATCACTGCTCACAAAGAAAAGGCAGAAAGGAAGAGGAAGCTGTGAGAGTAAGCTGTGAGAAACCACAAGTTGCTCACAAGTGGCTTCAAGGCTCAGCTGCTCATGAGATAAACTGCACTGTGCAATATGCCACACAAACCAAAGGGTGCAGGCAATTAAACTAAAGCACTCTCTTCTGCCTCTGAAGAGTTTTAACCAGAGTGTGGATGCCTAAGTTAGACTTGAAACCAGCATGCTTCCCTAGGTGGGATCTCAAAGGAAGCATCAGTTAGCCGTTTGAGATGTGAATTACTGCCAGCTGAAGAAGCAAAAGTTAAATGACACATCCTAGACCAAAGGAAAAAGAGGGAAATAATGAATATGATCACTAGTTCTATTTTCCAAAAGCAAAATATATTTCTGATTGTTTTTACATCAAACTGTACCATTAGCAAAGATAGTATTCTCTCCTATATATATAATTCCATTTTTATCCTTCAATGCACATATATTAACCATTGTCACAAAGCATGGTCCAAGTCAGAACAATAAAATATTGTATTATTTCTAGGGAAATCCATAAAACCCTGGAAACTCTGACTGACTGTGCTTTGTAAGAAACACAAGGAGGAAAAATAGCTCTCCTGACTCATTAAAAGTTCTGTAAATTTTAAAAATACATTTCCTATAACACTGTATTCTAAAGAAAGAAAATACACACTTTCCATTCTTTCTTCTGGCTAAGAAACTTCTGATTTTCTTTCTTTTACAAAGAAGTCAAGATGTCACATCAATTTGATCTCACATTCCTCTTTTGTTCTATCAACATAATTTCTGAGTTCCACCTAATAATACCAGTGTCACAGCTTCCCTAACTTTGTAAGACTTTCTTTAGCAAATGGAGGCTAGATAATACCAACCTGCTCTAAAATTATTAAATCTAAAAATGAGCAATCATTGTTATAAGCTGGATAAAGCCTTCCTAGAATTTATCACATTATTCCTTTCATTTAAGAGCACCTACATTTGTTCATTGGCTCGCAACCAGGCCTCTGTCAGAGAAGATTACCAGACAGAGCCTCTCCATATTGTTCTCTTGAAAGACTGTCAGTAGAGGCTTAAAAAAAGCTTATTTAGTCCTAGCTGTGGCAGGGCAGCTTAAGTCAGAACTAACTGTAAGGTCTATAAAAGTGTATCACAACTGCCTATATGCCTTAATAGCATATATTTGCTCACCTGTTGGATCATACTGAGATTATTTGTTCAGGCTGCTTTGGAGGCTGCTTCCATGAAATCTTTTCCATTCTTCTCTTTCCCTGTTAAATGAGGCCCCTTATCCTAACTACTCTGAATGAGGCTTCAAGGCATGAAAATAAACTGTTTCTAGGTGATAACTGCTGCAGAAAAGTCATGATACAGGCTTAAGTCCTGTTACGCTCCTCTGAAAACAGCTGAAGTAGGACAGAAAAATATGATAGCTAGAGAAATAATGATAGACAAGGTCTGATATCCCTGACTGCTCACATGCACTGAAGGTTTATGGTTTATGAAATGGATGCCAGGACAGAGGTGAATTCAAGCATCCATGCACGTGATGCATAAAGGCAAAAGAAACCATCTGAGTTATTTCAGTGGAGGTAATGTCCAGTTCCTACAGCCACCATGAATGGGCTCAAACAGATAATTCAAAATATAAGGTAATTTAGGATAAGGTGATTCTACAGTTCACAGCAGCAAATACTGGCATATTTACATATTGTGTTTATCAAGGACATATAAGGATCAGTAATGATGCAGAAATTCTGATGTGTTCAGTAACTTTGACACCTACTCGTACATATTTGAACGTTCTCCAGCCTCAAGGGAAATAAAAACAAAGAATATTAAGAACTGAGGAAGAAAAAACTTGGCACCAAGATATCTGTATGTTATTATAAAAGCTTAGGAAAGAATGACTGGGACAATGCTCTTAGTGTGCCTGATCAAGCACACATAAAGAAAATACCAGATGATACACAGAGAAAAGTACTAATTCCTGTCCCTGCCCCATCTCACACCCATTAAAAAAAAAACAAAAAAGATGCCCCCAAAGCTGTAATGGGTAATACACACACTTTGTGGTCTCAACGGAGTCCTAACATTCTTCTAAATACTGCCAGCACCAGATGTAAAGTGAATATCAATGGAAACTACTTCTGAATATCTCTTTTAGTGGCTTTAAATCTTTTCCTTGATTGAAATGATTTTCTGTTGTGGGGGCAGGTGTTGATAAGACACATCTATAAAAGGCATTAAATCCAGTACCAAGAACATATACAATCAAAGCAGGAGGCATAACATTAAAACCAGTAAAGGATATGTATATTCTGAAAGTATATGCTTGGGCTCAATTACACCTCTTAGCAATGAGTTCCATAATTTTCCTTATTCAGGAGTGATATTTACCCTCATATATAGGTATATAAAAGATGCATCCACAGTATATTAGACAGGAATTCATAATAATTCAGAAGGATGAAGCTATTATGCTCTGCTATCTCTTCTGATAAAGAAACCTGAAGACATTATTTCCTGGCAGTTTATGGTGGAGCCCCAGGTATATAGAGGAATTTTTCTTCCTGCACTCCAGAAAGAGTTATTCTTAGAGATTAACTCCTAGGGTGGAAAGTCCATTAGTTTTACTTAGATGGCTTTTATCATATCTTTCTCATACCTTTGAAGATTACTTCTAGTACAGAAAACATTTAAAAGGGTAGTAACTGCCACCTGGGAAGAAATATTTGGGTTAACATTGATATATATGTGGATATTTATAGAATACATATATTCTATGAAAACATGCACTTGTATCAAATGAACTTTTTGACCTGAAACTGGTTATGCCCTAGCACACCTGGAGGTGTTCAGCAATACTTGCAATTCACATTACAGACTAGTGTCAACAATTATACATCCAACTATAACTTGTTAAGGACTGGGAAATATGCTCAGTAACTCTTTTCTGCAAGAGTCAGGCTCAAGTACTGTGCTTTTATTATTTGGAGGCCATGAGCTGACATAGGAAGGTTTTACAGGGAACCAGAGGGGAGTTACAGGGAAATCCTAACAAAAAGGGGACCTCTTCAAAAGGGTTGATTCCATCCTCAGGTCATAGAGTCTTTAAAATGTGTCTATCAATTTTTCACAAAACAGCCAGTTAGATAAAGATCATCAGTTCCCAGTTTTGTGCTTTCTTATGATGCCTGGCAGGGGACTGGCATCAGTTTCTTCAAGCTTTTCCAAGCTAGTCTTGAGGGGCTTGTTTACTATTCCTCTATGGCTCTGATTAAAATAAATTACAAATAATTTCCATGAACACAAACAATGCATGAGAGAGCCCTAAATACTTGTTAAAAAATTTAAATGTTCTGGAAAATATTATAATAGCATGTTCATGCAAAAGCATACAGCAATTTGAAAGACAGCACGGATATACTAATTTCATATTTAATGACATTTGGAAAGTAATGATACCATTTTCTGGCTACAATGTGGCATACAGGGAATTTACTGTTAGCCCACAAAGAGTCATCCTGAGGCAAATATTCTTTCCCTAGGATAAGATTCACTCCAGAATTCATTTTAAGATGACATTAACTAAAGCTTAAAGTACAGAATCATAACAGATATACAAATACATTCAATGAATTTGCTCTGATTTGAAAATTGAAGAAGAGGCAAAAATACTTAGTAAACAAAGTGGGTTTTGCAAGTCAGCATCTCATGAAATTATGTACATACTTTTATATATATAAATTTCCTACATTTCCAAATAAAGCAAAGTGCCAGAGTGATTAAAGGCAAATCATCAGTCACTTTAAAATTTTAGAGACATGAAAATAATGAGGCCAAAAGTCCCATTAAATATGGCTTTATTATTATTATTCTATTTGTGAGTACAGAAAAAAAGTATCCTAATTGCTAAATTACAAAATACAAGAGCACTGTCCTGATTGTGAACATAAATGTCAGAGTCAGGTGAGTGATATTTTAGGCATATAAGTAAGAATTCAGATCACTGCAGACAGCATATCCTCAAGTGTCAGAGCTCGGAAAGAAAAACTTAAATAGTGAGTCATGCCCACAGTTATCCTGATCCTATTATAAAAACACTATGTGACCCTAATACTTAAAATCCAAAACATCAAGAATGTGATATAGCCATGAAAACAGATGAGGAACCAGTAACTTGTCATACAGTTGTTTCAAATTTTTCCTTTAGAGAAAATGAATAGCCAATATATGCGTCATGAAGTGCGTGGTTGTGAAACCAGTGACCTGAGGAACTTCTGGGAAAAGACCATTGAACAACAAACTCAGTATCTGCAAAATGAAAAAGAACGTCAGCGAAGAAGCGCTCTGACAAAGTGGGTAATCTGCATTCAGGAAAGTTACTTGAGTTTGCATTGTAATTATTTTTTTCTAAAAAGCAGTACCTGTACTTAAGTCATGCAATGAAATCTGAAAGTAATTTATATTTATACAAAATGATAAAGCTTCCCAAATTAGGATGTAATGCTAATGTGTTTAAGTTATGACTTCATAGGATAGGAGAATAATTCACTCTTCTTCCATAAGTGAGTCCAAAGCATAGAACTTTCTGAAATTACCAGGATGATATTTAACAGTGCAGACTTCTCTTGAATATAAAGGCTTATGTTCAGAGCAAAGCTGGAAGAGATGTATACCTAGCCCACATTCTCTCTCTATGGCCTTGCTTTCACAAGCAAATAGTTTGAATTATTTAAGATCACTTAATTTGTGTATGGTAAATCCATTATAAAGCAGATGGTCCAAGCATACTGACTAAGGCAACCACCATCCATAGCCATATCTGCCTTATTCACTCACATTCCCCTTGATCAGTCGCTGTGAGAAAGAGCAGTCCGCAGCAAGATCAGCAGTTTTACTTCACATAATCTCCCCATGAGCTGAAGGCACATGCAAAGATACATACTTCTGTTACTTATTATATATTTTCTTGAGATCATCCAGTGAGAAAGAAATTTTCCAAAGCCTTCCTCATAGCTCTCTTTACAATGACACTTGAAAAATTAAGAGCAAAGACAGCCTTGCATTACAAACCCTGGATGAAGGAATTCTAGAATTAGTCTCCAGCATGTTTTATCCATTTGTGACAAACCTAATCCCAATGTTACAACTCCCCAGTTGGGAAATAACTCTCTTTTCTATTTGAATAAGTCTTTCTGTGGTATGTAGATACCACCAAAAAGAAAATAAAGGACCACATGTTACTGAAAGCCACCTGCTATGGGTGTAACAGAAGCTTCAACATGAGCAGTGTCTTCAAGATGTGCAGGACAGAGGGGGAGGGAGGCTGGGGAAGTGCTGGGGGATGTGACCCAGCAGGTGGCAGCAGGCAATCTCCAGTGCAGGTGACAAGTCACTCTGGCACTCAGGCACTCGAGAGAGGGCACACTGGAAAGGAATCACAAATCTCAGCCAATCCCTTACTGGGATTTAAGAGCTTATCCTGAAGTATCATCAAAGAGCTCTAAAGGGGCAAGAAAATTTGCATGACAACTGGGAAGAAGTGCCAAAGAATATCATCAGTGGAAAAGATGAAGAGTATAAACCTATTCCATGTAAAATTACAGGCACAAGCTGATCCATGTTTCTGTCCCTAGGCTCAGAAATGAATGGATGGAGAGGCTGGAAAAACGGATAAAGATGTTGAGGACTCAATCTGAAGACTCATCCAGCTGAAGAGCCCACACTCATTACATGTTTGGGGATAAAATAAATCTGCTTTGTAGGAAACCATGATGCAAAAGCTGAAGTCAGTTTTACTTTGTAGCTTAAATGAGCTATAATTAATTAGCTGTTGTTGTTAGAAGTTTCATACGTGAAATGTCAATTGTCGCTTTTAAGATTATGCATCTGTCCCTTCATTTGATAAATGGAGAATGTAGCACTCTGAAGTATTTAACTCTAATAAATCATGGTTCACTGAGATGTAGATGCCTGGGAAAAGAGTTTCATTTCACAGTTGTGCTCTGCAACATAATTTGCTCAATATCTTATCATTTCCTCAATATATTATTCTGTATCAACTGACTGTAATATAATGAATTTAGATGGTTTAATGAATAGTAGGAATTTTAATTTTTTATGCAACACAGCCCAATGCAAACTAAGGGATATGGGACATGCACAGTGCCACCACATCCCACACCACCAGTGAAGCTCAAAGTGGTGGGGGCTACAGATCCTAGCTGCCATGTTAGAAGTCACCTGTTAAGCTGTTGACATATATGTATTGATAAACAGTCTCTGTGAGAAACCTGCAAGAGCTGCCTGATTAACCCACACTAACTTAGTCAAGCAGTATGAGACACTAATCAGCATCGGTAGAGGAACCTTAAGCCCCGACACTGTTTCTGGTACTTGATCCGGTTCATCTAGAGATGGATTGATACATCTGTTTCACACAATACCTTGTGCACTTTCAGAGCTGTCTGTCACCATGAGTGACAAGCACATTTTTCTTCTAGCACATTTTCCCTCTAAGATCCAGTACTTACTCCTTAAAGACCACTACTTTCAGAATCTAGCAGTTTTCCTCTCCCACATTTGTTATTACTCAAAAATGCTTCTTGTTCTGTTCCCAATGCTTCATTAGGAAATGTGGCATTTCCTCCAGCAATATGAAAGCTTTTCACTTGGCTCGTATAATCAAAGCACTTCCTTTCTAAGTGACAGCTTTGTAGCCACCGAATGATTAAGGTAATATACTGCAAGAAGGGTTGTTTTGAGCATGCTAGAAAACTCTTCCCTGAATTTCTTAACCTTTTAGGCCCTTTTCATAAGATCGTTTCACTACTATTCTGGTAATTCATATTGTTTCAAAGTAAAAAAGATTTGACTTTCTATGGAGGCAAGAAGAGAACAGTTGAAGAGTTTGGAGTTTTACAATATTTAGAATCTGCTCTTCTTACATCAAAACAAAAATTTGAAGTGTTATTTCTTCCCTCTTTATCTCTCCTCTTTTAAATCCACTTTTGTGCATCCCAAGGCCAAACAAAATTTATTATGAGAATTTAAACATGTCAATAATGTTTGTAAAGCCTGAGGAATTCATAAAATCATGAAAAAAATATGACCTTGGAGCACTAATACTGAAATCAAGGTGTTAGCAGGTATGTCACCAAACTTGAGAGCAGAGTTTGACAGACACCAGAAAAAAGCTGCTAAGCCCAAGTTCTATGGTTTATTCTTACTCTTAAGGAATTTTATAAGTAACAAAAACTATGTGAATATGAAACAATAAAGTTGTGCTTAGGGAAACAATCACCAGATACCGTCACAACTTAGTCTTGGGCTTTCGTAAAAAAGTAGATTTCTTTGAAAATGTCAGTTAACATGTTTCAGTTCTCCCATCCCTGTCTTTGCCTGGTGCTTACTGAAGTTTTAGTTCAACCTCCATCATGAAACAGTTTTGGTGTCTATATCATTTTGGCCGAAATTAGAGCTTGAACTGGGAAAGACTTTCCAGTCTCTCATTCATTGTGTAAATTACAGCAGAAGGTGCAAAGCTGAGTTGGCATTTTTAAAAATTAAAGCCATAGCGCTGGAATAAGCTTTTGTTTGCTTCTCAAATAGCTGAGATCCTTCTTACTACTCCTTTCATAAAGTAAATCAGAATGGGGAAAAACCACAGAGAGCTGGGGGAAAAAAGTGCCAGGAAGTGACTTCCATCCTAGTTCCTCACTGTACATGAATTATTATGTGGTCACTAAAGAATGCTCTGGAATAAGTTCTTATCAAGTTAGAATCCCCTAAAATAATCTCTTTAAAATTATAAAAGGGAACTTATTTTTTACAGAACACATCTATTCCAGCCCAAAGCCAAGAGAAGTTCTGAAAATATGTTTCCAGAATTAAGTCACTTTCCTTTCAGCTTTATAATTCCACCTCCAGTGTTTAGATTAATTATTTCAGGCTCAGTTTCTATGGTGCTAGATTCAGGACTTTGGGCCATGTAATCTTCATTTATCTGAATACTAACAACATGTTTTGATACAAAACTCACCAGGGTAATGCAGAGGTAATTTACTTAAGAGTTGCGTAAGATGCTACACAAAAAATACACATATTCAGAAATAAATATAATCTAGAGTTAATCAGCAAAAATAAAGAGTGTGAAAGCATGGAAATTTAAATCTAAATGTCAAGTAACCATCTTAGCAGAAGCCAGAGCTGACTCTGGGATAAAAGTGGTTCTGGCAATTTTAAAACAAAAATATAAATATTTTCTCTATCTTGAAGGTCACAAGAGAAATTAAAAGGAGGCAAAAAAAATCCAAACCAAACAAAACCCAAAAACCTTAAAGCACTGCAATATCTGTGAGAAAAGTAATCAAGTAAAACCTGATAAAATCAGTTAGGTTATATAAAATCATTATGGCTAAAGAGTCTGCTTAGGTGCTCTTCAGACAATTTTCCACCAATACACAGTTTCAGAGGAGTGCATTATTCAACTAAACTGTTTAAACTTAATCCAAATTTTTATAAAAAGGCTTCTTGAAGACACACTTCATGTCATTTGATTTTATTTTTTCCTATCCAGATTTTCACATAGCTTTTGAGTGTAACAGCAAGCAATTGTGAGTTATGCCAACCTGATTTTATTAGATTTGCAATCAAAATGAGGTAGATACTTGCTTATCTTCCTAGCTTTCATTATTTTGCCATTCCTTTGCTTCATCCTAACACTGAGCAGCAAGAAAATGCACGTCACTTTCTCGTTACAAATTCATGATGCAGAACTTTTTGAAAAAACTTACAACAGTGAAAGAAGTCAAATGTAGTAAAACTTTACCATTCTCTGAGCAAACACGAAACATTCGCCACTCAGCTCCCTTTAAAGAGAATTTATGGGATGTATGCTCTCTGTTAGCACAAGAGTGACAGATGCTCCATATTAGTCATATTAATGACCCTCCTAATGCATGGATAAGGGCTGACAGCTGTGAAGAATGACTCTGTAAGTAACTTAACTCACTTCTTAGTAGTTTAGCCTAAACTGAGATAGCTTAAATACAGTTCTTCACTCAGGAATCCTCCCTGATCAGTGTGTTTCCTTAACCAAGGATCTCTCTGGAAGTCTCTAATTAAAGACCAAATAAGCATAACACAGCCACTGCAACCACATTTTGATTTTGAACAATTGTCACAGGTCAGGCAAAAAAGGGCGATGGTCCTGCAGACCAATGCAGCATCACCAGCAGGCTATCTTCAGCATGACACCCAAAGGTTTAGTGCTTCCTATTACACAGCCACTTCACATCTGTGCAGCTATGCCTCTTTGGGCTTCTAGCCACATGCATTGGAGAGGAAACTGGTGTATTGGCCAGTTCTGAGGCGTCTGAAGTGGCCAGCAGTGAAATAAATCCACCATACAATACCAAATTCACCAAATTCCAAGGTTCTGTGTTTAGTGTAAATTAAGTACAGCAGAGTTGTTTTGCAGTCTAGAAAAGCCTACAGGCTACCTCAGAGACTTTGATCCCATACACAAGTAATGTGAAAGATAATCCCAGGCACACAGAGCTCACTGTGTAAACAGCTCTGAAACAGCAGAGGGGGAGTGGAAAGATGGGCCAGAGCCAGGGGTCAGGAAAGAGCCATGGTACCTGTATTGGATACAAAGTCAAGGCCCAGTTGCTCTACAAGGGTAATGTGATCCGCTATGCAGCACAGTAGCCCAGTACTTCAGCTGGAACTGAAATCCATAGACAATTCCTCCTAACAAACAGATCTGAAAAATAAAAGCATCCTGCACTGGTCCAGGAAAGGTGCCAGAGCGGTGGTAAAATATACTGCATGTCAAGGGAATCACTATTTATGTAACTGGATTCTCAACACAAAAGTTTGGAGAAGCAAGATAAGTATCTTTGGGAAGTTAAAGACTAAGAGGCAATGTCTTAAACGAAAAAAATTTGAGGAGATTTGGCTGATGGCCTAATGTTGATTACAGCTCTTACAAACCTTCCAGATTACTCGTGGAGCCTCTCCCAGGCATCACTGCTGACCCATGTGCATGTTAAACACAAATGATTTGCAGTCACTGCTCTGCAGAAATTACTTTAGAGATGGGTCTGGAGCCTAAGTCAGTGCATTGTGTGAGTTTTCCTAGAATTACATTAGATGTTTCTGCATGATAAAAAATGCAGCCAATGTCTTCTTGCATGAAGATGACTCAGAAACTGACTTAAAAGCTTACAAGCGGGATTGATTATGGTGTTCTAAAGTTTCAAGGTTGATGAGAAATACTCATATCCATTACAATATATGTCAAAATATAGACAGCTTTTTGAATGGTCTTTGGATTTATGGGTTGGACTTGAATGCCCCTTCAGATGAGAATCCTATTCTGAGAATGGCCCTGCATGTCAGGGCAATCCTTGTATTGACACAGGCTGGGGGTGTTGCACTTGAGAGAGGCCCTGCCTAGAAGAATCTGGGGATACTGGAGGATGGAAAAATGGACATGAGTCAGAAATGTGCATTTGTAATCAAGAAAGTCATATGCACCAAAAGCAGCATGGTCAGCTAGGTGAGGGAAGGGTCACTCTCCTCATTCTAGCGAGACCCTACCTAGAACACCGTATCCAGCTCTGGGGTCCCAGCACAGGAAAATATGTTAGGGTGGGTCCAGAAAAGGCCACAAGGATGATCATAGGAGGGACCTATGAGTCATAGGAGTCTCCTATGAAAACAGACTGAGAGTGTTAGGACTGTTTAGACTGGAGAAAACTCCAGAAATACCACACTGCAGCTTTATAGTATTTAAAGGGAACTTATGAGAAAGGCAGAAGACTTCCTACCATGGTCTGCAGTGACAGGACAAGGGGCAGTGGTTTCAAGCTGAAAGAGGGTAGATTTAGATTGTATATGTTTTGGTATTTTGGTTTTTTTTTTT
>VWYI01014403.1:47886-58045 GCA_013399455.1 Anthoscopus minutus | reverse complement strand
CCCATCCCATCCCATCGCTTCCTCCGCCGTGTCCGTGCCGTGCCCCGCGCAGTCTCGGGCAGGAGCCGCCGCAGCCGCTCCCCGCTCTCCTCCTGGCTTCGGTGAGTGAACAGCGGCAGGGGAAGCGGGAGGGACTGGAGGGATTGGAAGGGCGGGAGCGACTGGAGGGACTGGAGCGACTGGAGCGACTGGAGCGACTGGAGGGACTGGAGGGACTGGAGGGATTGCAGGCTGGGGGAGCGCGGGCAGCTCCTCGGAGCTTGCTCGTCGCGGCCGAGGCTGCGGCGGTACCTGAGCGCAGCGGGAGGAGCGGGTCAGGAAAGCAAACAGGAGCAGCACAACTCACCACCAAACGCACTCCGCTTCTGATAACTCTCCCTTAGCAAGAACTGGGAGCCCTCGGCAGATTTCGGCTGCTCTTTACCTGGCGCTTCCCAGCGCAGAGCACCAGAGCGGAGCGCGGAGCAAAGGGGCTCCCGCAGAGGCAAACGAAACCGAATTAAAATCCCCGAAGCGCATCAACACCCTGCATTGATGGTACCGCCATCAATACATCCGTACCTCAGGCTCCAGCAGCTTTCCTCCCCGGAGGACATTGGTCCAAGCTGCAGCTCCAGCACCTCCAAAGGTTCCCAGGCTTGTCCCCCGCCCCCGGAGCACCGAGGAGTCGCTGCGGGTCAGGCCAGCAAGGGCCAGAGCACGGAGGGGATGTTCAGATGGGAAAAGAAAGGAAGGAAGGGAAATAGGCAGATGAAGTCCAGATCCTCCCTTGTACTTCATGGCCACACTTGAATTAAGATGGTTCGGGGGAGTTCCTGTCTGCCCACAAAATATTTCTGCTCTTGTCTCAGGCACCTTTCAGGTGAGGGAAGGGAAGGGCACATGGCTGGGAAAAACAAGCAGGGAGGGGTTGGTTCTTCGTTCTAAGGGAGAAGAGTGGCTTGGCTGAAGAAGAGCAAGAACCTAAACCCTCACCCCTTCCTCACCCCCTTCTGAAAACCACTGTGCTCTTGCAAGGAAAAACCATAAATGCATTATTTTCATACAGATCTTTTCTCAAATCCAAGCCCAGCACATCCTGAGGGGGTTGACCCTATAGCAGGGACATAACCTGCCCTAAACCTTATCCCATCCTTGATTTAGCCTTCCTAGGCTTTTCTTTAAAAACAGGAATGATGGAGAGGAATTGGAATTCTTGGATGTTTTTAAAGTCTTTGCTTGCAAGGCACCAGGCTCTCTCACTGTAAGAGACTGTGCCCATTGCCATCTGCTTAATCTAACAAAAAACATTAAAGCTGCCTGGTGGGGGGGAAAAAAGGAGCTTGTTTAAGTCAGATCTGTATTTCTATAAAGGAAAAGCTTTGTATTTTCAATGAGTTATTGCTAAAATATGAAGGAACTCATCAAATTGCTGAAGTAAGTTCACCAGATGTTTGAAGAGACTGAAAATATGGGTTCCAAATTAAAGATGGAAAAAAAAAAAGTGACCAAAAGAAATCTTTCAGTAACAGGGTTTACCTTTAATCCCAGTACAAGGAGACAGTGACTCCTCACACCCACTATAATTTTTAAAACTGCATTTTTGTGATGCTGTTTTCATATAGTTCCAAAGCACCAAAAGTTCACTTGAGCTGAATTCAAGTAAATCCCCAAAGAGTTTTCATAGTGATCAATCTCACCACTGAAAGAACTCCCAACTCTTACTCACATCCATTGTTTTTTTACTTTTATGAGTACTGATTTCCCAAGGTACTTGGAAAGAACCAGATCTTAATGTCTGAATGACAAGGTGACTGACATTTTTAGAAGTTAATTGTATTTTTGATGCAGAGGGATTAAACCCACCAAGTTCTACACTTGTCAGGGGTTGGAGTCAGTAGTAGCACAAGGTGGAGTCCAAAAAAATCAAGATTTTTTTGCTGTCCTTGTAGGAAAGATGTCCTGTTAGACTGAGTTGGGATAAAGGGTTCCAAACCCAGAACAGGGGGGCACCACTGCAGCTGCTCAGCTTTAAAGGAACCACATTCCTGGGAAATTCCCCTTTGTTTAGAAGGGATTTTACAGCTCAAGGGATTATTTACTGCGTCACTGTAGGAAAACATATAGCAGAACAAGGACATGATGTTTTATATGAAGCATATTTGCACAACCTGGCTCAGAGTAAGCAGTCAGTGTCCTTGAAACTACCTGAGAAATAAAAGCACAGGTAGTGAGGTAATGAACAAAGAAAGGAATGCAAAACAAGGGGCACTGTTCATGCGATGGGGAAAATAGGTAGAACTTAGCATAGCGATGAGTACAATATTTGAATATAGCCATTCACATAGAAGTGTATATTGTAAACAAATTAGTTTTAACCAATAGTAGATTGTTTTGCCTTTGGAACCCTGGAAAAGTTCTATAAGAATGTATCTACCTGGGTAATAAAGTGAAGCTCATTTTACCTCCATGAGGACTCATGAGTATTTCCGGTCAGGCCCTTTTTTTTTTATACGTCACAGCACAAAGGACTTTTCTTCTACTGCAGCAGTGATTTCACAGGTCTGGCACCTATAGCAAATTCTTTTCTTACACACAAGTAATGGAGTAAAGAATATAAGACAGCACAGGAGTACTTAAAGAAAATGACATTTAAATAGTGTTTTGCTACAAGATCACACTGATGACCATTTGGTTGATATTGATAATGTTTAGACTAGCAGGGAAAATTAATACCATATCTGAAAACTTTGGGATTCTAGTCAAGATGAGTTTTTTCTCCAATCTCTTGTCAAAAAATAATCTATATTTGGGAAATGCTATCACAAGAACAGGACTAGGTTTTGTCATGGAAAACCAGACATTTAGAACAACTTAAACTAGAAAACTGAGCCACTGGAAGAGGAGTTTCATGGAAGTCTGAACTTATATTTGGAAGGCCAAAACATTCTTTGGAATGTGTCCATCTTCTGTTAGCTCTTTTTATTATTCATGGAATATCGGCCAAGTGTTAAAGAGAGTTGTTAAAAAAATGCCAGCCAGAGTCAAAAAGTCTGTATCTATCTCCTGAAAAATCTCAGGTTAAGGCTAAAACTTAAAAATAATGTATTTACTTAAGAAAAAAAAAAGGAAGTAAATGCAGTGGTGTGTAGAAATTTGTTTAATTAAGTAGCTGGTTATGCTGCTTGAAGGACACTGAAGCTACACTTCCAAACTGTCCTGGCTGGACTGAGACATTGTCATTTGAGTGGGAACAACGGGCAGGTTTCCCAAGTTTTTTTATTTAATTTTTATCAGAAATATTCCTTGAATATTGGCAGGCATTGAATAGGGATTGTTCCCTTACAGAGAAATAAATGAGCTTTTGAGAGGGAAATTAATCAAACTTCCAGTATGTTAATACTTTTAACAACTCAAGAAGGGGGAAAAATCTCTAGAAATAAATTTCTTAAGTACAACAGAGTGAGTAAAGACTGTCTGAATTAAAATCTCACTTTCTGCCTTGAATTTAGTATGATGAACAAGAATTTTGCTCTTTGGAGCTGTAATTTCTTAAAAATCTATCACCAGGAGATGTGCCAGTTTCTAGAAACTTACTCCCACTCAGTTTGGGCTTAATAGATTGCACCTGCACTAATGAGGCACCAAGGCATCCACTCAGCATCTCCCAGGAGATTATTTTTCCTTGAAATTGTAACACAATAACAAATCATGATGCTCTTCACAGACAGCAACAATTAAAGAGGCACTTCACAGTGAAGTCAGGGTTTAGAATTTCCACAAAGCAATCCATGGTTTTGGGCTGGTTTGTTTTTTGGTTTTGTTTTTTTTTAATCTGTTCTGCCATAATGCACTTTGTTTCAGTGTAATTAAACTGTGTAAACATGAAACCCCATTCATTCATTATTATTATTCCTTTCCTCTACTGGCAACAGCCGTAGAGATAAGGAAGTACATCAGTAGCTCCTGAAGAAAGGGCACATTAACCTGCTTTGGAGCAGGAGTACCCCAGATCAATTCTGCAAGCTGCTCCCTAAATGCTGCCCTGTCCAACCCCAGCAGCGCTAAGGAGAAGGTCTGGGAAGCAGTGAACACCATTTTCTGTATTCTCTGCTTTATGCACACAGTGGTGAGGGCTGAAGGATCTCTGGAGATCACCCAGTGCAAGCCCAAATGCAGTTCATACATTCCATAGGCAGCCAAGGAGAGCTGTCTGAGCAGCTTTCTGTGCTGGTATTATTTTCAGTTGAAGACTCAGTTAAAGGTGCCTTTTCTCCCTTTATTTTACCACACATTTAAATGGGAATAGGTGGGGATTTAGATCAGTCGTTCCAGCTTCTTACATCAGCTCCTTGCCTTGGCCATGCCTCAGGCACTTAAACACAGCTGAAGAGGTGGAGAGAAAGACACAGACTGGGATGTAACTGTTTTTCAGACATGCTGGTTTAACACCCATGGAATAATTTCTATTCTCAACATCCTTGGAGTGTTTTCTGTCCTCAACATCCATGGATTTCTCTCCTCAACATCCATGGAATAACTTCTGTCCTCAACATCCATGAAGTGATTTCTGTCCTCAACACACGTGGATTTCTGTCCTCAACATCCATGGAAAAATTTCTGTCCTCAACACCCATGGAGTGATTTCTGCCCTCAACATCCATGGATTTCTGTCCTCAATATCCATGGAGTGATTTCTGCCCTCAACACCCATGGAGTGATTTCTGTCCTCGTTCTCAGGAGATGCTCCAGGGCTCTGTGACCTGGGAGCTGCCACAGAGGAACTGTCCTGGCAGAGGCTGAAGGAATCTGGGATCACAGCACTCCCCAGGGTGCTCCTGCCTCCTGTGCCTATGGATGCTGCTGGCACTGAGGACACAGCTCCTCTCCCAACAGCCACCTGGGAGTAAAGCTAGGCAAGAAGGAATTTGACCTCTCATAAGGAAGGACAAATCATTTCAGCTTAAACCCTGATTACTGGAATAAAAAGGGTGAAGTTAAATCAGGTATTGCATCACTGAATTTCAATAGGAAATCCTGATTATTGAACCATCTGTTGCATTGTATTGCTTTGGCCAAGTTTAGAGTTATAAGGGTGAGAAATCCCATGCGTATCTCAATGTTGTGTAAATATTTTAAGCAAATATGTTTACAGTCTCAGTTTCCTTCCTTATTGCTTTAAGAGATATACCAGAACATAAAATGGCACAAAATGTGTGTCAACCTCACAGACATTTTTCATCAATGGACTGGAGGCAGAATTTGGTCAATTGATCTTTTGCTCCAAGATGTAAAACATGATTAATCAATTCTGCACTGTCAATCAATACAAGTTAGCAGTTGGGAAGCAGAAGATGCTTATTAATCCTGAAAAATCTCATTATTTTGCATTTGCATTTTGCATCTCAAATAGGCTTGGCATCTTTAAATGTTTGAAATCTGTGTGAGCCTAAATTGTGTAGGAAGAGATTACTCATTACCTTTAATTTGAATGACTGCTTACTCACTGCCAGCTGCTGGATTCTCAAACTGTTAGATGGAGGTTGTAAATAAGCACTGGCTTGTTTAAATTATTTAGTACAAAATATGTTAATATTGCTTTTTACTACCACATTTTAAGTTGGTTTGCCAATATGGAGTTTATGTTATGGTTCACGATCAGCTGTTTAATGAGGTATAATGAATTAAAATTGTGAGGAATTAAATTATTTCTTCAGATTCTGGAGTCAGAATTAGATGAAGCTCTAAGAAAAAGTGTTTGGGATTGGTTAGTGGGGTTTCATAAAACACAAATTACCTGTATGCAAAATGTTCTAAAAACATGTCATTTAGGAAAGCCCTAAAAGGGACAGTGCTAAGCTGAGGCACAAATTCACTTTATTATCTTATTACTACATCAAATGAGTATGTTTTTTCCTTCTCTCTAGTTCTGGAAATAAAAATCCTCAAGCAACATGTTTTCATCCAGGAGTGCAAACCATGACTGAATATCCAAGGCCTGGACATCCACTGCTGTTCTCACTCTGTGTGCCCACGAAAAATATGTCCAACAACACAACAGAGAATGCCAGCAACACTCCCTCAGCTCTCCTAGGCCTGTTCCTGGGAAGCATTTCCCTGATCACCGTTGTCATGAACATTTTGGTGCTGTGTGCTGTGAAAATGGAGAAGAAGCTGCAGACTGTGGGTAATTTATACATCGTGAGCCTCTCCGTGGGGGATCTGATCGTGGGGGCGGCCGTGATGCCCCTGCACATCGTGTACCTGCTGAGCTCCAGGTGGCCCCTGGGGCTGGAAGCCTGTTTGTTCTGGCTCTCCATGGACTACGTGGCCAGCACAGCCTCCATTTTCAACCTCCTCATCCTGTGCATGGACCGGTACCGCTCGGTGCAGCAGCCGCTGCGGTACCTCAAGTACCGCACCAAAATGCGCGCCTCGCTGCTGATCCTGGGGGTGTGGCTGCTCTCCTGCACCTGGCTCATCCCCATCCTGGGCTGGCACGTTTTTGCCAACAAAGGGCAAAGGAAGGTGAGGGAAGATGAGTGTGAGACGGAGTTCTTCAAAGTCACCTGGTTTAAAGTGCTGACGGCCATTTTCAACTTCTACCTGCCCTCCCTGCTGATGTTGTGGTTCTACTGCAAAATCTTCAGGACTGTTCGAAAGCACTGCCAGCACCGAGAGCTCACCAATGGACCTTACTGGCCTTCCATGGAAAAAACCACCGTGCATCAGACTCAGAAGAGGGATGAGGAAAACATTTGCCTCCAGAAGCAAATCTTAGGCGAGAACACCCCTGGCACAGACAAGCAAAGCTCCCCAGAGCCCCAAAACGCGGAGGCAGAGCTTCATTTCAGCAGTCCTGACGAGGCTTCAGAGGCACTGAGAAATGGGAAGGTCCTGAAGTGGAGCTGTTTCTCCCTCACCACAGCCAAGCCTGAGCCTGGCTTGGATAAAGCAGCGGAGAAGGAAGAACCTGGGAATGAGGAGCAGCCTGGCTGCCAGGACAGCGACTCCAGCGTGGCTTCAGACAACCAGACCTTCACTGAGGTGGCCTCTGGTGCAGAGCAGCCGAGCCCCAGGCCTGGAGGAGCCTGCTGTCCGCAGGGAAGGACAGAGCACAGGGATTCCAGGGGACTGGCGTTCCTGAGGAAAACCTGGCACACCCTGCACAGCCACTCCAGGAGCATCCACTGGCACAGCAACAGGGAGAGGAAAGCAGCCAAGCAGCTGGGGGTCATCATGGCAGCCTTCATGCTCTGCTGGATCCCCTACTTTGTGTTGTTCATGGTGAGAACGTTAAACAAGGACCAGGAACACAAGAACACAACAAACACGGAGCACGAGCAGCTCTCGGAGCTGCGCAGGGTCACCATATGGCTCGGCTACATCAACTCCACCTTAAACCCATTCCTGTATCCTCTCTGCAACCAGAACTTCAAGAAGACTTTTAAAAAGATCCTTCACATTCATTGATGCTGGTCTGGGGTTTTGGAGCTCAAGGGCAGCTCAGGAGTTCAACCAAAGCAAAATGTTCCAGTTTTAAAGGATGTGTAGTAAAAGACTTGGGCAAACTGTAGTCTATATAAAGTGTTAGTAAAAGTGGGAAATGTGCATTTAATAGTTTAACACATTTGGAGAACAAATTCAGATCAAGAATCTGGAAAAGTCAAGGTCTGGATATGAACTGTTACACTGTTGTCAACCTTTTACCATTTGAGATCACCACTTCCATCACAGAAATGGAGATACAAATAGACATCCTCAGTGATTATAAATTATTCAGCTACAGGAAAGGAAGAAATCACATTTCAGTGATTGGCCAAAAACGTTTTTCTCTTTCAACTTACTCCTTTAAACACATTGCTTGTGAAGTGGGATTTGCAGGTGGAGGTACTTTGCACAGTCAAAGAAAGAACTTCCAACTGTTTAAAAAAACTCCCCTATTTATTTATAGCTTCTTCCAAATCATAAACTTTTCATCAAATGTCAAGTTTTAGAGTGTATCCTACTGTATCTCCTTGATATCATGCTTCTAATTAACTGTACATTAACTTTGCTGAAAAAATTAAGAGTTTTTATGTCCCAGAAGAGTCTCCATGCTCTGTCACCACCTGCTCCAGAAGGGTGTGCTGCTGTCTCTAGACTCGCAGAATGTAGTTGACTATACATGAAATATGTTTACCTTTACTACCCTTTATATGTAATTTTATTTCAGAAATCTTTCTGTCAATTGTTTCAGGAGAAAAACACATTAATAGAATACTTGATGTTGCAAAGAAGATGTTGAAGTACAACTGAAAGTTGGGCTGGCTTTGATGTTACAAAGAAAAAAAGAGATTCCTCTCATTCCTTTTGTTGTGCTGATGAATTTCCCACATCCTGAACACTTTCTTAATTTTATTTAAAGGATTCAGTATTAAATGAAGCCCTAATATATCTGCATTTTAATAAATTGGGGAAACCTGCTAAAGGAATAAACTTAAGTTCAGTCTATTCCAGTGTATCATACAAGGTTCAGAGATTAATTCACTTTCAAGTTGCACGCAGGAAAAACTGCATTTAGGAAACTTAAATCTAGGAGAAATAAGGTAAAATGCAGAGAGAGAACATAAAACCAGCAAAATTCACTGCAGAATTCAGACTTTTTCACTGCAGGAGGAACAGCTGCACAGACAGTAAAATGCACCCTTTTGGCATAGAGAACAGAGCCTTTAGAAAGGCTCTTCTTGCGTAGGAACACATGCTCTAATCCCTGGCCTTTCACAAACAACTGCTGAGGTTCACAGCCAACAAATTGGGTTTTTTTCTATTCTAATTTGCAACAGCAATTCTGGCCAAAATGGATGGTAATTTAGATGATCCCTGAGGAAATAAAAGTCAGCCGCAGTTATTAGTGCTGAAAAACACATTTGCCCAATGGCTCCTGAGAGTTACCTAAGAAATCTGTCCTGTTGATCATGAAAATTGCCTTTTCTGACCTTAAAATGTACTAATACACTACAAAACCTCAGCAAGATCATTGAAAATTGGTCTAAAAGTGATGGTGACTGTAACAACAAAAGCCTTTGGTAAAAATAAAGAACATTCAAACAGCTAAACCCAGGAAAAGAAAGCTGCCTGAATATTTTATCTCGAGTCATTTTATCCATGATCTTTGTGCAACTGTGTTAATAGCAAAGACAGGGGATTTGTGATAGCCATGTTTTACAGCTATTAGATAACAATAAAAGAGGGAAACAGGATTGTGCTTATTTTATATAGCAAAAAAAAGTCCCTAAGAAAATTTCTCAGTTTATTTCACTCAACAGGCAATTCCATTGCCTCTAGATGTAAGGGAAGCAAGAGGAAAGCAAATTAGGGTAAGAAACGGAGAAGCCTCCCACCAACGTGGGACCAAGGCTCAAGGGAATAGTTCAGGCGTAGTTTCCTGAAAAATATTTTCAGCGCTCTCCAGTTCATAGCCTAGGTCAGGGAACACGGAGCTTCCGGAGAAGGTAACGAGAGTCTGGGGATTTCTTGGAGATGTGCTGGGATTCACGCGTGGTGGCAGTGGACCCGGTTTTGCAGGCACAGAATTCCTGTCGGAGCGTTCCTGCGCCAGGGGTGACATCTGGTGGGACAGCAGCGAATCCGGGATGCTGCAGCCCGCGCTGGGCAGCGAGGAATTTTCACCGCGCTTTCTCTCAGATTTTCAGGAAATGCCGCCGACAGGAGTGCAAACATTAGTGCAGGGACACATCTTGACCTTCTTCCACCATCTAACATGACGCCATTCCATTTCCTGAGGGCTCTGTCGCGTGCCGGGGAAGTCGGAGGACACAGCACCGGACACACGGCCCCAAGGGCTGCGGGGCACGGGCCCGCCGGAGCCGCCGGCTGGGGCTGCGCCGGCCTGGCCCGAGGCGGGGGATGTTATCGAGGGCTGGTACCGAAGGACGCTGGACGGGCACGGGGACTGGGACGAGGACCGGAACCGGGAGGAAAATAGGGATGAATTTGGGAACCAGCCCCACCTCAGGCCCCTCCCGACCACGGCGTCCCCTGACGTCATCGCCCCGCGCCGCACGCCCCGTCAAGTGTGTGCTGTGGGGTGACGTCATCGGTGTGCGCCGGCCGGCGATGCCGGAAGCGCGGAACGAGCGGCGCAGCCGGTGAGGGGGAGCGGGGATGGGGCGGGCGG
>VWYI01014403.1:0-46993 GCA_013399455.1 Anthoscopus minutus | reverse complement strand
TGGCATCGTCAGTGCCCCCGCCTCAGCTCTGGGCAACACCCCAGCCTCGGGCACCGGCACTGCCTCCTTCTCAGCCCCGGGCACCGCTACTGCCCCAGCCCCCGCAGTGCTCCCGCCTCAACCCCACGCACCACCTCAGCCCCGGGCACCGCAACCACCCCAGGCGCTGCCCCTGCTACCGCCCCCGCCTCAGCCCCAGACAGCGCCCCGCCACCAGCACTGCCACCGCCACAGCCCCAGCACTGCCCCCGCCACCGGCCCTGCCACTGCCACAGCCCCAGCACTGCCCCCGCCACCGGCCCTGCCACTGCCACAGCCCCAGCACTGCCCCCGCCACCGACCCCGCGATGTCACAGCACCGACACCGTCGCCGCACTGCCCCTGGCATCCCCTGCGGTCCGTGTGTCCGGGCCTCAGCCGCCTCCCCGGGGCTGCAGGCACGTATAGATGAGGCAGAGGCTGCTCCCTGCTGAGGGCGTGGGGCCGTGTCGCTGTGCGGGGCCGGTCCCTGTCCCGTGTCGGTGCTCTGGCAGTCCCGTGTCGCTGTACGGGGACGGTGCCGTGTCCATGTTCGGGTGTGATCCCGGGTCTGTTCACTGCAGGCTCAGCGCGTTTCTCTGCTTTGCCAGGGTTCGGCCCAGCAGCGATCAGCAGTCTCGCCATGGCCACGGCCAGCGGGGATCCCGGGCTGGCCAAGCTGCAGTTCGCTCCCTTCAGCAGCGCCCTGGATGCGGGCTTCTGGCACGAGCTGACCCAGAGGAAACTCAACGAGTACCGGCTGGATGAGACCCCCAAAGTCATCAAGGGCTACTACTACAATGGTGGGTGCAAACTGACCGTGCTTTACCAGTGCAACTTTCTCCTGACACTCCTCTAAGTGTGTGGCATATTTCAGATGCTTTGCTGAAGCGTTAGAAAGCACGGCTGTGAGTTTTGAATGTTGCACTGGGAAATTTACATCAACAAAACCCGAAAGAACCTGAATATTTCAGATTAAAATGAGCTTTGTTGATGCTTTTTTTTGTCCAGGTGATCCTTTGGGTTTGCCAGCTCGCTTGACACTGGAGTTTAGTGCCTTTGATATGTAAGTACTGGCTGTGGTTTACTTTAATTTGTGTGTGAAGGACACTTTCCTGGCATAAAGTTGGTATGTTAGTTAGAGAAACTCTACATGAAAATAAATAACATTTGAATAACCGCTGTTATAGCAGTGCAGAGACTGAGTCACAAAAAATTAACTCCTTCTGGCTGAATTTATTCTGAGTTCTCAAATTCATTCACTCTCTGCATGTATGTTTATATAAAATGCCATTTTTTTCCCCATTTCCTCAGCTTTTTGCATTAGGGTGGCTTTTTTAGTCATTTGACTCCTTTCCTTATATTTCTAATTAGCATTTCAAATAGTTTTTACAGTCCCTGGTTGTTACACTGCAGTCTCTTCCAAAGTGTTTTTCTATTATGACTGGAAAAATGTCAGGTTTTGAGAACAGTGTTAAAGGAGGCAGTGAAATCAATCAGATCTGAAAATTAAGGGAATATTGTAGGGTTTTAACCTAATTTATCTGAAAAATAAAATACTGTTTGCAAGCAGTAATCAAGCAATCAGTTTGGTTATCCAGCTGATGATGCTACAAACTATAGAAGCTGCTCAATCTTTTGTCTGGTTTAGGTTTCCTTTGGGATATGTTTTAAACATCAAATTTGAACTAACTCTTCATGTGAGCACAACACTGGCATCTAAGTTCAGCCTAAATTAGTTTTTTCTCAGTGCAAATTCCATTTGCCAGGGGTAGCTTCTGGTTGAACAGAATTTAAAAGCTTCAGTCCCTGATTAGGTGCCACTCTGCTTGGAGAAAACACAGATGCCAGCTGTATTTTTGAGGCCAGGATGGAGATGTGTGTTTGCTGTGGTTATTATTCCATCAATCCATGCTCATAAAGATGTTTTCATTAGAGGTGGTGTTAATGTCGTTGCTGTGCCTCATCATTTGATAATTCAGCTTTGCACCAGAAGGTTGATACTGATGATGATGTGTTAATTCCCAGAGTTTTCCTTCTTTTTTTTCAGGAATGCTTCAATACCAGCACGTTGCTGTCCTGCTTTTGGAACGTTGTATAACACCAACACTTTTGAGACTTTCAAATCCTGTGATAAGAAATCCCTTCTGGACAAGGAAGCAAATGAGGTAAGATTTGAAGTCAAGTCACAGAGTGTTTCCAAATCCTTTCTACCTCTTGAAGTGCTTTGCACTCTGCCTCAAATTTGGAGATACTCCAGTCCTGAGCAGCCTCAGGATTTAGCTTATTCTGGAAGGAAGAGTTTGGTATTTGCTTCTTGCTGTTCTCTGCAGCAGAGTAGAACCTAATTTAGTTACTGATAACTAATTCTGCCTGGAGAACTCCATCACATTTCAAGCTTTACAATGCTCTTGGAGCTGCCAGGGACTTGAATTCTGTAGAGCACATTTTTAAAATTTGTCTTCATACCCCAAAACCAGCAGTGCCTGGTTTAAACCTCAGATTACTGCAATTTATGTGTGTCACAAAGAGATGGGGAAGCTCCACAGCAGCAAGAAGCCTGAGATAAAGCAAGAAAATGATGGGTCAGAGGGGCTGGTCTGCCTGCACTAGCACCAGTTAATTTAATGTTATGGCCTGGGGAGAGGTGAAAGTCAAATTTAAGATGCTTTGCTTTGACCAGTCCTTTATTCCTTTAATTAATTGCCTGGAAAAACAAAGTTTTTATGCATACCTTCACTCCAAACTAGGAATTTCTTGCATTCTTGTGACCTCGTAATTCCCTGTTTTCTGAAATTTAAAATCTTTTTAACATAGGTGATAGTAGGAATAATATGAATAAATTCAGTTAGGAAAAAAAAAGTGGCAGTGAATGTTTATGTCCAGACTTTAAAGGTAGCTGGAAGAATTTCAGATTTTTGCAACTGTTCTCTTGGTGTTTCTCTGTCGTTTTTTCTTCCTTCTTGTCCCCTCAATCCATGGCAGATCTGGGAATCAATCAAATCTGGAGCTGCCCTGGAGAACCCAATGCTCTTGAACAGGTTCCTGCTGCTGACATTTGCAGTGAGTACAGATAATTTGTGCCTTCCACTTGTAGTGGAAGTAGCAAAGTGATTTCTCTTTAGGAGTATTAATATATTTTGTATTAATAATAATGCTGCATGAATATATTTTTATATTATTTTCTGCAAATGTATAAGATTACCCGATGGACTTACAGATATCAGTAAAAGTAGAGCAGCTGTTTCATGTTTAATAAATTGAAAGTTTTACTAAGTGCTCCAGCTAACAAAACCTGAAAGATTGTATACACATTTTCTGTTTAAATATTAAAAAAAATATACAGAGAATGGAAGTCTTTTAGTACTTTTATCGTCTTCTAAAATTGTTGTGAGGTAAAGATCCCTGTGGCTCCCATGGTTAAAATCATAAACCATTAATTTTAATCAGTATTATATCATTTACTTTGACATATCTCTTTATTATCTGATTTTACAAATTTCTTTTCCCTAGGATTTAAAAAAGTATCATTTCTATTACTGGTTTTGCTACCCTGCTCTCTGCTTCCCTGATGGAATTCATATAACTCAGAAACCTGTGTGTCTTGGGGACAGGTTCTCACTAAGTCAGGTATTCAAAATCCTAAATATTGTAAATCCTGCAATACTGAGAAGAACTGCTGTGAGCTTTAAAACTCAATATTTTACGTTACCACAAACTGAATTAATTGGAAACTCTAATTTTTTTTTTTAATCTTTACTTTTTTTATTTTCATATGTGTTTCCTGTTTACTATTTGTTCCATGCTTGTGTAAATTATCTCAGTTTAGAAGCAGATATGGCAAACAGTTATTGAAGAGGTGATTATGCTAAGCTATATGTTATATATTTATTTTGAGATATGTATGTCAAGCTGTATATAAAAATGAAAATTAATATGTAGTTATGTACATAGTTTTGGTTTTAAAACACATTTATAAGAAACATTTATAAAGGGGCAACCCCTGAGGGAGCCAACTCATTAAAATTACAAAATTATTGATAAAATGCATGATAAGACAAGAAAAAAGAAGTTAATTTGTTTATTTTAGGAGTAGAGTTAAACAATTTTTAATTTCTTTCATATTGCAGTGCAGAATTGTGAAAAACTGCTGGTTCAGTTGTGTTTCCACTTTCAGATTCAAGCCCTGCAGAAAGCCTATGATGACCTCTGCCAGGAGGAGGGGGTGACAGCCCTGCCTTATTTTTTAATTAAGTATCATGATAATTCTGTCATGATATCCCTGCTGAAAAAGTGGGATGGCTTCTTTCAAGACCAAGGAGGGAAGGTAATGAGAATTTTTTATAATTAATTTTATATCATTATATACAATGTAAGGTTTAACTCTGTGAATGGTTGGAAGCTCTGATACTGAGCTGGGCACAGTGGTTGTGTTTTGAAGGTGGCTGTAAAGTGATTTTTTTGCTGTTTTCCCTTTGATTGGTTCTCTTGCTGGCCTGTGGCCTTTTCACATTTTGATTCTCCCAAAATCAGTGCAGAATTTTGGGATGGGCTTCAGTTCCTGGGCTTCCCTCATAATTGTGCTTTTAAGGTAATGCAGGTGCATTTACTGTAGTGAACATCCAGTGTCCCTAAAGAGGCCAAACTGATTAAATCTAAAAGCTGTGGCAAAAGCTTGAGTAAAACCCACTGTGAGCATGGATTAAATATTTATAAATATGCAAAATGTGTGTGTAGGCCTGCCCTGTCCAGAATTTTTATTTAAAAATGCCAAATAACCTTTGCATGACTGTGGATGGGTGACTTCTCATGTAGAACAATTTGATTTGCAGGTGACAGTTGGAGTTTATGATCCTTGTAATTTAACCCAGTATCCAGGATGGCCACTGAGAAACTTCCTGATCCTGGCAGCTCACAAATGGTATCTATTTTATTTTTTTACTGGTTGATATTAAATGAGATCTTTTTTTCTCCCCATGGCATTTCTTCACTCAGGAGATTTTGCTTTTTCCCTTGATATTAACCACTTGGAGTGAATCTGGTTTTGTGCATTATTCTGTTTTTTACTTCTGTCCATCACAAATTCCTGTAAATCCTAATCCTCACATGGATGCACGGACCTGGAAATAGCAGCTTCACACCCTGCCAATACCCTCCAGCTGTGTCAAACCTTCTTTTAAATACTCTGTGAATTTATATAATGAATTAATGTCAAGTAACAGCAGACTTACATTTTAAAAATCAGGTATTCTTAGGTTTTCTTCTTGTACCACTTGAATTTTTTTTGTTGGGAAGAAGATGGGAAGACAAGACACAGTTTTATACTCTGGGTTTTGAAAGAAGGGATTTAAATTATCAAATAAATTTGGGTTGCTGTAACAAAACTGTAATTAGGTTGCACTTCCATAGTTTTGAGTGTTACATTTACACAGCCTTGGCGTTCAGAGGGGTTTAGGCACTAAAATTCTCAATTTTTGCTTTGGGGGTTTGAATCACAAGGAGGAAAAATTGCATATATTGAGAACTCAGAGCATCCTGGTGCCACAGCAAAGTCCCAGCATGTCACCTGATGTCTGCTCTGGTGCTTTAGTGCTTTTTGTTCCTCTAAATCTGTAGTTTGCCCTAAATCTGCAAGGACAGGCTGATGGTGGCATTGCTTTGGAGTTGTTTCACACCAAACCAGTCATTTTCTTACACTTCAGGAATTATTTCTCTTTCTGTACCTGCTAAAGACAGCAGTGTTCAGTACCAAGACAAAAAGCTTCATTCAGAACCTGCAAAGGACTAAACCTGTGTGAAATGGAATTTAAAACAAGTCCCTTTGCTATTGAAGTTGCATGTCTGTCTCTATTTATCTTTTATTTTCATGGCAGGGGCAGCATTCTGCAGAGGGTTGAAGTGCTCTGCTTTAGAGACAGGACCATGCAAGGGGTGAGAGACATCACACACAGCATCATCTTTGAAATCAAACTGCCAGAGACACCCCTGGGCCCAGGTAATCCATTAAAAACATTTTTTTCCCTTTTTTTTTTTCCTTCTTTACCACTGCTGACCTGGCAAAATAAATTATTACTATCAAATCCTTGTGTTGTTTCAAATGGATTTTAAATTGTTTAAATTTCTGTTAAATGTCTCTAAAAGAAATGGTTCATTTTTGACAAGGAAAGAAGAGAGAATAGTCGCTCAGTTTTTTCCTCCTGGACTTGTATTTCTCATTGAAAACCGGGAAAAGTCCTGCTGGTGTCATAGAAAATACAATAAAAAACAGCAATTTGCCTCATTTTTTCTTGTTGAATTTGTATCCAGTCCCTCAGGTAGGATAAAAGTGATAGAGAATTTATGGGATGGAAAATTTCTGAAGAATTTCTAAAATGATAAAAACTTGCCCCAGAGTAGAACTGTTCCTTTAATCCTATAGTGATACATCCAGGGGTATTTTAAAGCAATTTACTTGAAATGTGGAAGCATAATTTCTGATTTAATTTCTAGTTACAGGACAGTATCCCAAAATTTCTCTACCTCAGGCAAAAAGTTCTGAAAGCCTCATTGTTGGAAATGGTTTAATTATATATAATTAAGATTTATAATTCTCCACTGAATTTGCAGATGGGGTCTAGGGACCATGAAATGATGACTAAAATTGGCAAAATTTACTGAATTGTGAATATGCTAAGCTTGACATTGAAGATCTTAGGGGGAATGATGCCAGCTCTGTGCTGGGTTTGAAGCTGAGCAGGCAAAAGCAGCACAGGGGACACCTGAAAACAAAGAAATTCTCCAGGAAATTTCAGTTGATGTAAGCAGCACAATTTGTATAGCAGGTTGTTAAAATACTGGTTATTTACTGGCAGGTTTAAAATAAGGTTTTTCTCCAAAAGGGTTAAGTCCAACAAAATTTCTTTTCTTTTGTCCTCCAATATTAAGGTTTTCATTCTTTCTTTCCTTTTTTTTCTTACTGCCTTTTTTTTTGTGTGTGTGTGTGATTTATGTATTTCAAACAGGTTGTCCAAAAGCTGTTGGATGGGAGAAAAACCAAAAGGGAGGCATGGGGCCAAGGATGGTGAATCTCAGTGAATGCATGGATCCAAAAAGGTTTGGTTTTTATCTTTTAAATTCCCATCATTTTCTTTACATGGGTTTAATCCATAGCAAGTTGAAATGTGAAATAGGTAAGAATATGCAGTGAAACATACACTGGAAGCTGTTTGAACTTTCCTTTTGGAGACAGGGACCTTTACAGAGCAGTGCACTGCCTGTAAGAAATCTAGGCAATTTTGGACTCTGGGTGAAAATTCTGAATGCATTTATTTGAAACTGAATGAAAGGTAGGTCAGAGTGTTACAGGCTGTGGTCATTTCATTGAATTCTGTAACCTGCAGGGTGTTAATGAAAATAAGCATGGAGGAAAGTTCATCCTTTGGGATTCGTCAGAGTGGGACAGGAAAGAGCTCAGGAAATGTGACCTTAATAATTTTTATCATTCTGCACATAAAATTTGGGCAGTGGATTGAAAAGAATGGGGTTATAGAGTGTCTGCATCTGTGTCCTTGCCTTGGAAAAACTTCCTGGTCTCATGGTTCAGGTTCACATTTTGCCCATCAAGCAAAGCCACTTTTGTCAAGCATTTGTGGAAATTCTCAGTGTCTTCACAGATATTCAGTAAAGTTCAACTGAGAATTCTGATTTGTTTAGGTAACTTGATCTTCTTTATTTGTGTAAGTTTTATAAGTGCTTCCCACAGAGGTTTTGGTAAAATGCCAGCCTTGACAGTTGCTGCTTAATTCCTTGTCGGACAAATAAATTACTGAATGCTGAAAAGATTTTTATTTACAATTTGTGAGGGAATGAAACTCTCAGGAATCTGAGAGCTGTAGTGGCCTGGCTTGATGAGAGTTTTAGCGCCCTATGTTCTGGTGGATATAAAAATCTGCCCCTTGCTTGAGCACAGATTTCCTACTGCATTTTCTTTCTCCCACTTCCACAAAGAACTGCCCACGTGCTTTAGGGCACAACTGGAATATTTCATGTTAAGGGCAGCTGTAACTGAATACAGGAGACCAGGTAGGTTAAAAAAGAAACAAAAATTTTTGGAAAAATTATCTGTCTTAGCACTCAGCTTAACTGGAATCTTGGCTAGACACCATTTTTATTTCCATGCTTGCATCAATTTTATTACTAAAGTTTAGTTTTGGATTGTTACTTTTTCAGTAGCCCTTGTATGTTTTTCATATTACCTATGTGTTAAACTGCTCAATTCTTTCTCTCCTTAAAAAAAAACCCAATTAATTAACCCATTTAGCTGAAATATCAGTAGTTCCTTTATTGGAGAAGCACAAGAGGGTTCAGAAGTTTGTTATTTATTCCATGGCACAGGTTGGCAGAATCATCTGTGGATCTGAATTTGAAGTTGATGTGCTGGAGGTTGGTTCCTACTCTGGATTTAGAAAAGATTGTGGCTGCCAAGTGTCTGCTGCTGGGAGCTGGCACCCTGGGCTGCAGTGTTGCAAGGACCTTGATGGTAAATCCTTCATCTTACAAATAATCTCCTGTTTCTCATGAATTCTGTATTTCTTTTTTTTTTTTTGTCCAGCTGCCATGACACATCAGAGACAAATTGCATTCTCTGCATCAAAAGACACAGAATTCACATTAGTTATATTATAAATTGCAGGGAAGAGATAAGATCTGTACTTAATGGAAATAAATAACCTAAGTTCTGCTGATATGAGATAGTAAGGGAACCTTGGCAGAATAATTTGAATTTATATTTAAAAAAAAATAATTCTGGAACAAATTAACAAATCTATAAAGACCAAATCCACAGTGAAGCACTTGAAATAACTCTGGTGATAATTCCTGTCAGGGCTGTTCACCACATTCCACTGAATTCAGCAGGGTTTGAGGGATTTCTGGTAAATGCTGTATTTGGACCAACCAAATTTTCTGTTCCTTTCTTTCAGTAGCCTCCAATAACCCCAAAAGCTTTTGTAGCTTAAAAAACTCAACGCTGAGTGTGTGGAATTTCCTCAAAAAGATTTTCCAAGGCTGTTGTAATTATCTTTATTAGATTTTGTTCTCCTTTAGGGCTGGGGGGTGAGGAAAATCACTTTTGTGGACAATGCAAAGATCTCCTACTCCAACCCCGTGCGGCAGCCGCTCTATGAGTTCGAGGATTGCCTGAGTGGGGGCAAGCCCAAGGCTCTGGCAGCAGCAGAAAGGCTGCAGAAAATCTTCCCAGGAGTGGTAAGATCATTATTTCCATGTTACTGTCACTGGGGGAAAAAAAAAATTGATTTTTAATTGGTATTCCAAGTTCTAGTAGTAAAACATTAAAAACACTACGCAGGTGTTCTGTTGGTTACTGAAATATTTTACTTCAAATCTCTCTTCCTGGTAACTTCATTGAGGTAAACATTTGTAATATGAAATATAATTAAGGATCATTAAGTCATCTTGTAGCTTATTGATAGTGAAATGAAAATTTTTCTTGGCTGGGGTGTCCCAAGGAGCTTTGAGTAATGCCAGGTCAGACATATTAATTGTCTGCTCTGGGAGCAGATCTTGAGGGAAGTAATAAATATGGTTTTGAGATTTCCTATTATGTTTTAGACCCCAAATTTGCAATCTTCTCTAAATTAATTTTCTGTATTAGAAGATAATAGTTCAATTTTTAACTTCCTGCAAGGGGAACAACATATAGTCCCCTTTTTTTAATGTCATTCTAATATTTTATGAGATGGTAACTATATGTTTCGGAGGTATTTTAAAACTTTTCTTAGATTCCTAAGATCTTGGGATTCTATGGAAGGAGCAAGATCTTTCTTTGGGGGGTATATATGGGCATTTACTCCTCCTTGAAATAATACCAATGTCCCCTTTGAGCTCTTTTTGCCATTGTTTGGCTGCCAAGGTGCACCTCAGTGACTTTAATTGATGACTACTGTCTTTTTTTTTTGAGGGACAGTTATTCAAATAAAATTATTAAAGCTGACAGACTTGTCTGTATTCCTACAGCTGCAATGCCTGCATTGAGCTTTTTTTTTAAATTCTGGTAGGATTTTAGTATTTACAAATCACATGGGCCATTTTTTGGTCCAGCTAATGTCCAGCTTATTTATTTTAATTTATTAAACAAAAATTGCCTTCCTAAGTCACCAGCAGTGTCAGTTGAGCTATTCAATCAGATTGATCTAATCAGTCAGCACTCTGCAGCACTGGCTTGGTGAGTTATCCATGAATACTTAGGCACAGCATGGATTAAGTTTTGTATTCCTGCCACAGCCTTCTGGAGGAGATAATGACACTGAAATTAAAGCCTGCCTCAGAAACTTCCTAATGTCTGTGGTGGTGGTACAGAGGGGAACAAAAGGTGTATTCTTTGGTATGGTTAATGCAGATATTACCCACAAGCATTTCTCCAAGCTGCTAAATGGGCCTGGTTCTTTTTATCCTCAGGGGTATTTATGTATATTAACCCTTCTGGTTATTTGACTCACCTGGATTTATGAGTTGTGCTGCTAATTAATTGGTCTGTGCAAAAGCACATTCCATCAGCCATCCTTTCCTCTCTTCCCATGGAATTTCATGCTTGGTTCGTCCAGTTTTTGCATTTTGGTTTTTGATCTTTCCTGCAGTGCCAGGCAGGGAGGCTTTGGCAAGGCTTGTTCTTCTGTAACATAAGTGAGGGATCCATCCTTCCCTTCCAGCAGATGGCTGGCAGACAGTGCTGACACATTTCCAAAGCATTGTTTGCATTGTACATGCATTGTGTAGATGCTTCTTTAGCTCAATATTTGCTCTCAGCATGTCCTGCCCAAGTAAGGGGCTGGAATAGGGAAATGTTCCTGCCACAGGAAACAAACCCCTGCAGCATCTGCACAGTGCAAGCCTCCAGCTCTGCAGTGACAAGTCTCAGAAGTGCTTTCTGCTGTCTCAGGTTCCCACATGGCTGGGGAATTATAGGGAAATCATCAGAGGCTGTGCTCCTTGGGAAGTGAAAATGAAGGGCAGAGTGTGGTACTGCACCTGTCTGACTGCGACTGAGGCAGTATTTAGCAGCAGAAATACAAACTGCAGCCTGTTCAAATCGTGTGGGAAGGGGCTGGAAAGAGAATCTAGAACACAAGATCATAATCATATATAAATGTGGCTGCTTGGCTTTGGGGTGATGTTTGTAACCCCTGGGATCAGGAGCAGCTCTGTTCTTGCAGTGACTTGCTAGGCCTGCTGAGTCTGTTCAGTGTAAATACAGAGTGAATAATGCAGTAAATACAGCACTGTGCTTCAGTGCACAGCTCACCCACAGAGAGGTGGAAGGAGCAGAGCTGCCATCCTGACAAACAGGAATTGAATTTGGGCTGGGATTCTATTCAGTTTGACACCAATTCAGTGCCAGGGTTACCTTCTGAGTGTGTGATTTCTGTCTGCCTCCCTGCAGAGCTCTGAGGGCTATAACATGAGCATCCCCATGCCAGGCCACCCCGTGAATTTCTCTGAGGCGACCACGGCGCAGGCTCGGAAGGACGTGGCCCAGCTGGAGGAGCTCATTGATGCCCACGACGTTGTTTTCCTGCTGATGGACACTCGGGAGAGCCGCTGGCTGCCTGCTGTCATTGCAGCCAGCAAGAGGAAGGTGTGCTGCTAACCCATTTCTTGCCTTTCCTTCTCTTCTTCCTTTGTTTTAATTCTGGCCCTGAACCATGGACTTCTGTTTCTTTGCAGCTCACATGAGCTTCCCTTTGCCTCTTTGCCCTTTAGTGAGGGCTTCACTGAATTACAGCTTCAGGTGTGAGTGTGTGTAACTTGATAACTTCATCAGGTCCTCCTTAATCCTCCCGGCCTTGCTGCAGCTTGCACCTGTGATCTTTCAGCAGTATAAATACACAGCTGCTTCAAAACAGCACAGAAATTACAGAAAGAGCAAGTTTGTAGAACTCGTTGTCTCCTTAACAAAAGTCTGATTCCCATCAGACTCTCCATGTTTGTTAAAAAATAAATATAAACAATATTAACCCAGCACACAGCCCAGGCAGGGTTTTCCTGGCATTGTGTTCGTGCTACTCACAGACACAAAATTCCTGCTAACTACAGAGCAGGAATTGGTTTGGAGCAGAAATTATGTACATAAAGCCATTTCTGACTTTTCTGTTCTCCATTAGAGCTGCCAGTATGAGCATCTTAAAGTTCGCTTTTGAAGTTTCTTCAGAGTTTGAAAACAATTCAAATCAGCCAACTCCCAATTATTATGTGAGTTGGCTGATTCTAACTATTATTTTTATTATTAACACAAAATATTCATGTTTTGGTACTATACAGCACTTTTATCTTCAACCCAAGCTCTGCTTACAAATGTGGTACAGTTTTTCAGAAACTCAATTTTAAAATTTCAAAATTGAAACTGGGAAGTGCCAGGGCCAGCCTACTCTTCCACATCGATGATAGCTGGGAATTTTCAGCAATATATGGAGTTTTATGTGCATATTTTATATGAATGTTGTCTGATTCAATCAGGATAGAGTGGTTTTATGAGCTCCAAAACTTCCCTCACACCTTTTCTGAGCCAGCAGTGCCCCTCTACATTTTACTTGCAGCATTCTAATAATTTTGAGGACAAATTTTGAAACCTTTTTTGTGGCATTTCTCTGTTACTCAGTGGTGTAGTGTGTCTGCATCACAGGTGGTTGATTTGAGAACATCACTTTGATCTGAGGAGATGGAAATGTCTGTCACTGCAAAAACACAGCTGGGCAATCTGGAGGTGTCCAAACAAATGCTCAGTATTTTGTGTTGGTGAACACTCAAGGAGAGCTCTGCTTCAAATGTGATTTTGTGTGGCACCTGCAGATCTCAGGTACTGAACAGTCTGGTCCCAAAGGTCTCAAAAAGGCACCCAGGAAATAAAGAAACATGGTGGGTGATGATTTGTGAGGTGCACACAGCCAGGTCTGTGGGTAGCAGCCAGAGTCATTCTCCCCACTTCATAGTCCAAGTGAAGCCTTGATGATCTTTGCCGTTCCTGCAGTCCTCCCCCAAAACAAGCACCTCAGACAAACAAAGCCCTCAGATGCTAAATCCTCCTGTTAGATGTTCAATCTCTGTCCTGCTGAGCACTGGAGCTTGTTAAAATTTGCTTGTTTTTTCTTTTTGTTAATCCATGCCAAAAGATACTTTTCCCTTTGTCTCTTGTACTTTTCCATCAGTCGTTTTATTAAAACCAGATGTTTTTTTTAATTAAGGCTCAGTTAGAATGAAATAGTTACCTGCCAGTGAACTGAGAAGAGAAAAACAGTCGATTGCAATGGGAATTGGTTAACAATATTATTAATTTCTGCTAATACCAGCTCTTACTCATGTTTTGGAAGTGGAACACCATATTCAGGTTTTACAGGTAGATGCAGTAAGAAGGTGCAGTCTTTTAATTGCTGTTGCCCTGGACAGATTCAACAGCAGGGGTCCACTTCAGGACTGAGGAAAAATAAACTACTCCAGGGCTGAAAGAGAATATGCAGAAATAATTGGAAATACTAAGAATGATGATGAGACTTCAAGCTTGCTAATTAAGATGACTAATTCTTGAGAGAGCTTCCCTCAGAGTTGTTCTTTTAAATAATTCCTGGCTGGAAGAATGGAACGCGAAGTGCTGCACCAGAATTTCTGTCAACAGTATCTGGAGATGGAGCAGTGCATCTTCCTTTTTGTTTGACTGGCTGCAGTCATTATTGTGTTGATGTTGTGAATCAGATTCCTCTGTGCACTTGCCACAAAGTGGAGAGAAGGGGGAAAATGAGGACAGAGGAATTGTGCAGCACAGCTGCTCCTGCTCCCCATGTGACTAAGCAGATGCAGATGAAGCCCATAAGTAATCATTAATTGCTTTCCTTACTGAGCAGAAATTGCTTTGGATAACAGATGGCATTTCATTGCCTGAAGTTGCTGTTGCTTTTTTGTCACAAGTTTGTATAACAGCTAGAGGGAGTCATTCATTCGGCTCAGATTGCCCTGAAAGACACAGAGAAAGACAAGGGCTTGTGACTTTCTGAAACAGACTTCCTTGTTTTGGTTTTGGTTTTTTCTGAGTTAGTGACATCTGGAATTCTGCACCTTTCAGAAGCTGTTGTTTGTGGCTGAGGTGGTAAATACGTAGTTAATGGGTTGTTCCTCCATCTACAGCCTGTGGGGGTTTTGGCATTTACAGTGAATAAAATCCCTGAGGCTGCTTGTTTTTTCCCCCTCCCCTTTTGGCTCACTTAAAATCTGTTGTTCTGTCTTTATTGTTCACAGTTGGTCATCAATGCTGCCTTGGGATTTGACACTTTTGTTGTTATGAGACATGGCCTAAAGAAACCAAAACAGCAAGAATCTGGTGATTCACGTTTCAGCAGCGCCTCTGCTTCTTCTGATCTGCTGGGCTCCTCACTCTTCTCAAATATCCCTGGCTATAAACTGGGCTGCTACTTCTGCAATGATGTTGTGGCACCAGGAGACGTGAGTAGAACCTTATGCAAATGCTGATTATACCTCTCTGTTGTTGTGACTTGAATTAATGGTGTTTCATAAGGGGAGCTGTTGATGTACATGAGGTAAAGAAATAGCTGATTTTTATTTGGAAGATGACAGATACGAATTGCCAGCACTAGAGGTGTTCTGGACAGGGCAGCTGGTTACTCTGGAGTTCTTTTTCCTTCCCTTCAGCACTGTCTGTGTTTGTAGTCCACCAGGGATCGGACACTGGACCAGCAGTGCACAGTCAGTCGGCCTGGACTGGCCATGGTGGCTGGAGCCCTGGCAGTGGAGTTAATGGTTTCTGTCCTGCAGCATCCTGAAGGGTGAGCCATTGCTGCTGTTCTGAGGTGTTCTCTGAGAAATCAGACAAATGTCATTGGATTTTTAGGGAGGAGGAGGAATTACACCTCAAGACAGACAATTCTGTGAGGGGTAATGTCTGTAAATTAATGCAGTGTGCAGTGTTAGAGGGAACTGCTTCATCAAGTCTTTTCTCCTCTGTCTGAATTTAACCACAGAAAAGTATTAAGAGTCTTTCAAAATAAGAAAATGTTGCTGTTAGTAATCTTGGCTTTCCTCTGCTGAATGTTTGGGTGTAATGAGGAGCTGTTGTGATGTGTGGCACATGAAGGGCTTCAAGATAAGTCCTGTGTTGCAAATCTTATTCAAAACTCAGTGTGTGTGATACAGAAATCATTCTGAAATTCTGCACCTTGAACATGAGACTTGTTTTCTCTTTAAAACTGTGAGAGAAAAAGTGATTTAGGAGTTGAAGATGAGTCTCAGACTGGTTTACATATATTTATCATGCTGAGTATTGGTTCCTGTGAAACAGACTTTCCACATAGATTCCTTGCCTCATTCTAAGCTGTAGAAAAATGCCTGGAAGCTGACTGGAAATTCTGAGCGTGTTGCCTTGCTCTAATTTTCCCTGTTGGGTTTTTGGCAGTGGTTATGCTGTGGCCAGCAGCAGTGATGACAGAATGAATGAACCACCCACTTCTCTTGGGCTTGTTCCTCACCAGGTAAATTCTTTATGATAAAACCTTTTGTTTAAGAGCTGGGAACTGATCATCACTCATGTTGTCTTCTTAAAAAAATGCTGATTCCATTCCCCAGAGGACTGTCTCTCCACGCTTGTTAAAAAATAAATATAAATAATATTAACCCAGCACACAGCCCAGGCAGGGTTTTCCTGGCATTGTGTTCGTGCTACTCATGGGCACGAAATTCCTGCTAACTACTGAGCAGGAACTGGTTTGGAGCAGAAATTTACTGGGAGCAGAAATTATGTACATAAAGCCATTTCTGACTTTTCTGTTCTCCATTAGAGCTGCCAGTAGGAGCATCTTAAAGTTTGCTTTTTAAATGTCTTCAGAGTTTGAAAACAATTCAAATCAGCCAACTCCCAATTATTATGTGAGTTGGCTGATCTTAATTATTATTTATTATTATTATTATCACAAAATATTCATGTTTTGNGTTTTCCTGGCATTGTGTTCGTGCTACTCATGGGCACGAAATTCCTGCTAACTACTGAGCAGGAACTGGTTTGGAGCAGAAATTTACTGGGAGCAGAAATTATGTACATAAAGCCATTTCTGACTTTTCTGTTCTCCATTAGAGCTGCCAGTATGAGCATCTTAAAGTTTGCTTTTGAAATCTCTTCAGAGTTTCAAAACAATTCAAATCAGCCAACTCCCAATTATTATGTGAGTTGGCTGATCTTAATTATTATTTATTATTATTATTATCACAAAATATTCATGTTTTGGTACCACATAGCACTTTTATCTTCAACTCAACCCAAGCTCTGCTTACAAATGTGGTACAGTTTTTCAGAAACTCAGTTTTAAAATTTCAAAGTTGGGATACTGTTATTTGTATTGCAGAGTTACTTATGTTCTGTTCCTGGTGACATCTCTTTATTTTAGTAAACAGAATGAAAAGGATGAGCTATAGTCCAAAGAGTTCACAGTTGAAGTGACAAAACCCTGCTGCAAACTGTTTCTAATGCTGCCTCTGTTAGAAGAAATAGTGGTCTGCAATTTTAAATTTGCTTATTAATAATATCATATTAATATCACAGTTGAGGAATGCACAACAGTTAATGTTCAGACTATAGGTTCTAGAGATGAGGAAAAAAATGTGTTTAAGTGGTCACACCATGAATTTTTATTTTTCATGGAACTTTGCACTCAGAAAAGGCCAACTGCAGATGGTGCTGTGCCTCTGTTTCTGGTGAAGTAATGCTGCATTTTGGCAGTTGTGCCATTATTTGTACATGAAAAAGCAGTAATATGTGCTCAGTATAAATTCACTGCAAGTTTTACTGAGAGTGACTGTCAGAACATGATAGATGTTCTTTTTATGGAATGTATGTGTCCAGTTCATGTTGAATTTTGGATATGTTTAAAATAGTAATGTAATTTTTTTTTCTTCTTCTTCTAGATCCGAGGGTTTTTATCCAGATTTGACAATGTTCTTCCAGTCAGCCTGGCATTTGATAAGTGCACAGCCTGTTCAGCCAAGGTAGGGCTAGTTTGTGCTTTCTATTTTTCTTATATTTCTGGGTCAGTTCTGGGGAACTTCTTGACATTTTCTGACTTCCTTAGGACTTGGAATCTGTTCACACTTCAGCTAAAGTTCTTTTTCCCTCACAGCCTTCTTTTTTTAGCTGTTTTCCAAATTTCTTTGGCATCGCCTCTTAGCATGCTGCCCTGTTCATCTCCACATGAATGCTGCCATCAGCTGAAGAATCCTAGCAGAGATTGACCAAGATATTTCTGAAAAGTTTGTCACAAAAATAGTGTCATTGTCTTTCAGCTTTGTAGAAAGGAATGAGATTGGTATTATTTAAGAAATCCTTCCTGATGTCTGTTGAGTAAATATCCCTTTCGCCTTCTGTAGCTTAATGTCTTTCCAAATAGGCGAAATTGTTGTAATTTCTGGTTCCTGATACAACACAGACAAATAATTAACAATTGAGGGGGAAAAAATTGCTTCTTACCATTTCTTTATTGAGCAGATTGTTCATTTTGCTGCTGCTGCTGCCAGTCCTGAGTCACCTCAGAGTTCCCAGCTGTTTCTTGGCTCTTTGGGGCAGCCCTTGCATTGTTTCCTTCTCCTATGGCCTTGAAAAGTTCCCTGTGGCAAGTTTTTTCTGGCCACAGAATGCAACTCCCAGAAGTTTTCCCTGGGATCTCTCAGCAGGGAGACTCAGAGGGTTTTTGACTCATGGTTTGAAGTGCTTGGAGTGCCATTAATTTATTTCAATCTCCTGTACCTGGAGACTGACTGCAGGAAGTTCTTTCCGTTCTTTTCACCACACTCGTCCTCCTTTCAAACAGCCATCAAAAAACAATGGGGCCCTGGCATCATTTGGAGAACTTGCACAATATCTTCTTCTCCAATGTTCCTTTTTTTCCTCTGGGCTATCTGGGTACATCTGACAAGGTTTGAAGGACTCTTAATGTGCATTTTCTCTTCAAAAGTTGAAGCACTAAAGTTGGGTGTTTCTAAAAATAACAGCAGTTTTATCTACTCTGTTGAAGAGCTGAAAGCTCAGCAGTAGCTAAATCCTTGATGGTGGAGAATTTAAACTGCTTAAAGAAGCTTTTTTTTTTCTCTCTTTCTCTTATTTTCTCATTATCTCCAGTTCAGGAAACACTGATATGTAAAACCAATAAAGATGCACATCCATGCAGATAAATTCAGTGTGGGGATCAGTTTTTTCCTTAGCAAATGGTTTCCTCTTGGAGGTCATTTTAAGAGAGCCCTGTTTTACATAAACAGACTTGATGATTTAATAAAAACTGCCTTGGATTTTAGCAGCTGTGCTATTCCCAGAGAGATCACTTTTCATGTGGTTTGGGGATTGAATTACTTGTGTGCTGAAAAGGTTGCTCCATTGGCTCACGGATTTCCTTACAGTAGAAACACAGCCTTTGTTTACTTTGCTAACTTTATTTATTAGCATAAGAATATGTCACCCTGCATTATGTGGAAATCTGATGCTGATGCTTGGAAATGACAAATCCAATTACGATTTAATTGTAGTCTGTATGTTGGTTTGTTGTGTGAAGGTTTGGTTTGGTTTGTTTTTTAATAAGGTAATTTAGCATAATTTCATCCTGCTCTGTGTCAGAATTACTGAAGGTTCAGACTTTCAGCACAGATAAAATTGAATTTGCTGGCATTGTGTCCATTGTGTTTTTCTTTTGTCAGCATTCTCCTTCTTGAGCTTTTGTCACTCTGTAACTCTTAAAGCACAAAACTAATGAATTAGGAATTTTAGAAGAATTCCAGTACATCCTGCAGCCATCCAGTCCAACTGGAGGACTCAGGAGAAGCTGCTAATGATCTGCATGTTTGGAGATTTGAGTCCTTTTCATTTTGACTCAGTCATTCCTTCATTTCTCTGCTTTTGAAGCTGCAGAGGCCAGACGTGCAAGCAGCCAACTTTTCCTTACCCAGAATTGTCCTGCCCAGGCCGCGTGCCAGGGAAGCTTCCCGCAGGCAATTGTTCAGGAATTTTGGGATGGTCGCAGCAGGAAACCAATCTATTTTTATTCTGGGCCAATCTTTCCTTGTATGAGTCCCCCTCTGTCTTTACTCTGGTTCTGCAGAAGCTGTGCTGGAATGTCAAATATCCCTGTCAGAGCTCAGGGCACTGAGAGCAGCGAGAGCTCTTCTGGTGCCAGACTTGTTCTGGCACTGACAAGGGAGACTCCAGAGTTCTTTAGGATGGGTGTTTATTTGTAACAACTGCTTTACTTACAGTAGAGAACGTTTAGCTTATTACTGACTGGGCTAATTAACCTGATTACCCTGTTGGAAGCGAAATGAGGCTGTTTTGTTCATTATATTATGGTGAGAAGTGTTGCAATTCCTTGGGAAACAGATCTGATCCTTGCAGAAAACTGGTTAAAGCTTTAAATCATGAAGGTTAAAATATGGATGTATTTTAGTGCAAAACTGCCAGTATTTCTGTTTTAACAAGGGCAATGAAAATTTCCTTTTATTGCTCCCCCTTACTTCTTGTGCATCATGGAATGAACAAGGAGACCCCACAGCTGCAGAGTTTAATGTCACAAAAGATAACTGCCACCAACCAACCTGGATATAAAGATGTATAAAGCCTCTGTGTTTACACGTAGCTCACATTTCTTCCAGAGTTAGGATTTAGCACCCATGTGCTGGAAATGTCTCCTTAAAGAGATTTCTCTCTTCCCCTACCACAGTCATTCTCATATGTAACTACCCCCACAATGAAATTTATAAAAATCAGCACAAGGATCTCTGCTAATTTTCGAGTTCTTTCCCAACTTTCTCCTCAGTGTGCTGGGAACTTGAGCTGCTGAAGTGGCTTTTTACCCACTGAGTTAATGTTTTTACCCACTGAATGTTTTCCAATTCATTGCATGTCACGAAGGGGCAGACACTGGGATCAGGGATGGTACTGTTGGCATTATGTTACAATTTCTGTTTTCAGTCAGGATATTGCCCTGCCTTTGCAGATGTTTTCCCTTTTTACCATCTCAGGAATACATTAAACCCTTCTGCTGTGACATTTACTGAGTGCTTGGGTTGCGTAAGTTATTGATGAGTGTTTCAGTTTTGAAATTTGTCATCGTGGAGCCTCAACAATGCTCTCATTGTTCTCCTCTTCTAACTGCTGTGCCTGCATCTTTATTTGAAATTGTTCTGATCACTTATGACAGCAACCTGCAAGATTCAGTCACTCACTGATGTTTTTCAGTTGAGATAATTTTGATTTTGATTCCAGGCTCTTCAGATTTGCCCTGAGTGCACTAAGACATTCCTAATTGCTTTCTCTCAGTAGCAATGGATGATCTGTCACTGGAACTCCTTTAAATCTTTTTATAGATATATTTATACATTTCTCAATTCAAGTATTGTGTGGATGCAAAAGTCATGGGGGGAAATGCCTTCGTCTTTCCTGTGCTTAAAAAAAACCTCTTACAGAGCTTGCAGAAATTATTAAGGAATTGGGGAGAAATGTTTGTCCTTCAGGAGTGACAAAAATTTAAGAGAATCTTTTTTAAAAGAGTTGTTTCTGTAGCTATGCTGTAAGGCAAGGTCAATGAAATGGAGTCCATTTAGAACTTGTCTTATGTCCTGAATTTACAGATATGAACATTTGACAAGTCTCTGTACAGTGCAGCCTCTGTATTAATATTGGATAAATTTCATGGAGACTCGAAGAATGCATCATTAATGCACCCAGGCATATTTTCAGCATACTGAGTTAAATGTAAGACTTTTCTTAGAAATGAATAAAAATTAACTTTCCCATTGTTGCATTTAAATTTCAAAATAGTAGGGTCTAAGGGAAAGATGAAACCTGCTATTGTTTAAGACAATGAAATAATTTCTAACAGGTTGTAGTTCTGTTTCATTTAAATGAAATTTTATGGGTCTTAAAGGATTTTTTTCTTGGGTTTTTTTCCCAGTATTTCTTCTTGTAATTCAATTAAATTCCAACTACAATTAGAAAAAAGTAAAGGACTGTCAATGAGGAAAAAGACAGCATCACTGCAGTTTTCTAGTACTGACATGTTCAATATCTACCTGTGCCTAGAATATATTTTTAAATTATTTATATTAGATACAATCCGTGCTGTCTTGTCATCTGTCTCTGAAGCTATTACACCATTCCTGTTCTGTCAGTTAAAACAAAACTGAACTAAAATACTTTGGCTGGAAATATCTGCCTACAAGAACTGCAAAAACAAACTTGGAGAGCACTGAACTGGATTAAAATTCAGGAATATTCAATGTGTGGTGCTGGGGTGATGAAAGTGATCATGTTCATCCCGCCATCAATTCCAGCCCTCATTCTATAGGATTCCACCTGGAACTCAAAAGATCAGCTTGTTTTGCTGGATATGAGCAATTTGTAGTTCTTTTTCCCTTCCATAAGATTTTTGCAGCCTAGCCCTTTCTATTCCCAAGTTTATTGTTCAGTTAATCCAAGGATTCAGTGCATATTCATGGAGACACAATTTTGAATTATTTAAATTGTTTCTCATTTTAATTATCTTTTCTTTTTTAATTACTGTACTTGTTCTTCAAATGTTTTTCTCCATTCTCGTTGCAGTCTGTGACAGGTGTCTGTCTACCCTGATGCCTGTTTTCTTAAAATAAGAAATCATCATCATCATAAGCCTTGCTTTATTGGACAGCTAGTCTTTGTTTGCAAATATTTTTGAACATTTTCAGTTAAGCTTGACTTTTTCTCAATTTTCCCAGATTTTTACAGTGCTGATACATCTGTCCTTACAGGATTGTTTGTTTTGTTTGAAATGGGAGGAGTAGAGGGAATTTACTTTTAAGAGATGGTAAAATAGCCGAGATGGATGAAGTCTGATGAATATGGTTTTGAAGAAAATGCTGTTTCTCCACCAGTGCTGTTCTGCATAGGTATTGCTGAAGCAGTGCACGAAATCTGGGTTTTGAGGCTGGAGCTGTGGGTTTGGGCAGCACTGAGCAGCTGCAGTGCCTGCCCCAGGCAGTGCCACTTCAGGGTGCTCAGTGTGTGACAGATGTGCCTCCTTGCTGAAGTGCTGCTGGCAGGGGAGGCCTGCATGGAATAAATGACTTTTCCTGGGCAGTGCTCGGTCACTGCTGGCTGCTGGCTGGCTCCAACCAGCCCTGCAGAGCTGGGCCACTCCTGCCTTTGTAAAGTCCAAATTTTGTACATCATTCAGCATCAGCAGTTGCTTTGCTAGGAGAAGAATCTTTCCTTTAGATGTTGGGAAGTGCCCTTGTGTCTCTTCCAGCTTTGGGGGTTCTCTGCAGGTAGTGGATGCTGCTCCTGGACTGTTCCTTCAAAAAACTGGGGATTAGGTGCCTGGCCCTGGGCATGCACCCACAGGATCCACATAACACAGGATCCAGCCCCACACTGCCCTTCCCCTGGGATGGGGCTGGGAAGGATCAGGATTTTCTGCCTCCCTGTGCAGCAGAGGGTGCCTGATGCCAGAAGGAGCTGGAGCCAAGCATGCCAGAACTGCTGATGAGCTCAGCAGCAGAAACTTTGGCCAGGAAGCAGAGCAGGGATAAATGAAGTTGTAAACACCCAAACTGTAAATATCCATCTTGTGGAAAACGTGGAGTGAGCAGGGAGGGGACTGAAGGATGTACCCACGTGTTCAGGGAGGTCAGGACACATGATCTGCTGGTGCAGGCTACCAGAAACCCCTTTAGTGCCCCTTTCTCAGTCTCTAAAATGGAGATGTTGATTTTCCCTTTGATCCCTTTCTTTCATATCTCTGTACTGCTGTTTTCAGGCAGGGAATGCTCTCAGCTTGTGTGCTGTGCAGTGAAACTTCCTTGGACTGACTGGAACCTGGAGATGCTGTTCCTTTGAAAATAAGTTGGGAGAAATAGTTAGGAAAGAAAAGAGCAGCTAAAATCAAAATCCTGCAGTTCTCTCTATCAGATATTCTTATCAGAGAAAATGATTACTTGATGAAACACATCAAGATCAGTCCAGAAAACAGTGCCTGCATCTCCCAAAAACTAAATGTTGACAAGGCCATGCTTAAACTGCCATTTCTTAAATTTCTTAGAGCTCTACTTTCCTCCTTTCCAGTATTCAAAAGGAACTGAAAAATCCCAAGCTAAAAAAAATCCTGTTGAGACCTTTCAGAGCTGATTCTTCAGTGAGTTAATTCTCCATTTTCTGCCCATTGCAATTCAAAATCAGGGTAGGAAATAGCAACAGGCAAAGCTGATTTTTATCACTCCTTTCCTACTCTAAATTAAAACAACAATCTCTTCCTTAAGTGATTTTTCAGTACATTGTACTTGGATTACTTAAGGTTTTGTACTGATTAGCTTTCATTTTTAATAGTGATTATGGGAAGGAAAGGAGAGAATTGTGTATATGCAGAGGATGATTTCATGATTTGGACATGAGCCCAAAATGATGCCATTTTTGCCTCGTGGTTTCTAAATTTCCAGTGTTTCCAGCATGGCCTTGTTCAGTGCACACCTGGAGCACAGCTTGCTGCAGAGTTTGCTCTTCAAACTTAATCTTGTGTGAATGCACAAGTTTTAGGTAATTTCTTTATGGTCATTTTTGAAGTATTATCATTTATCATGTAATATTGTCAGACTTTCCTCTCCCAAACCCATGAACTGAGGCCCTGAAAAATCATTTCACGATCCTCACAAAAGTGCAATTTTATTGCCTTCTTTTTCAGAGCTGTGTTACAGCATCACCTTTTTAGACTTTTCCTGACGCCTTTTTAGGATCAGATGGCAATAAAAACTGAGAACTTCATGAAAAGGCAGGAGTCTGGGAATGAGGATTTTTTGAGGAAACCAGAATTATGAGTTGTGTGGTAAAATTTTGAGTATTAACTCAATGGCTCAGCTTACTCTCTTCTCATTCAGGATTCTTCACAGCGTAAAACTTATATTAAATTGCTGGTTTAACAGCAGATACATTGAATTTTGAAGCGTGGAGCTGGCAAGGCTGTTTCATGTCTGTCTTGTTTTCCAAATGTATCTTTTCAGCAGGTGAACAATAATTTTCTTTCCTTGCTGCATGGCCTGTCGTAAGCAGGGAGTTAACAGTGTGTAAAAATATATCCTGGCCTGTCCCATTTCTAAACAGAAATTTGGGATTTTTTTTTGTGATTCTGAAATGTTTAGTGAAGTATCTTCCCCCTTTGAGGGAGGGAGGTGTTTAAGGCCAGGAACTTGTTCTGGGGGTAAGTTACCCAGAAATTTTATTTAGTGTAAATACTCCAGCTGGTAGCATTCATTCCTTATTTTATTATTTTCCGGAAAGTAAACAGCTCTGGTTCAAGCTCCACAGATGCAAACTACTTTACAAAGGAGAAAAAAAAAAAGCCAACCAAACATAAATACTGGTGAAAAAGTTTGAAATTGATGTGACAGAAATAAAACAAGAGCCAATTTTGCATGAGTAGCCAGTTTCTTTGGGTTAGGAGCTTGTTTTTTGTGTTTTTGCTTAAGCAGATAATAACTTTTCTGCTATAAAGCAATCCTGGAGCCAAATTCTCTTTCTGAATGTCTTTGTACCCAGCAATTGAGATGACTTTGTGCAGAATGCTGTTAAAGAGAATATAACACCAAGGCTGCACATCTGTTTCTCATTTCAAAGCAAGTCCTTCTACTCCAAGCCTGTATTTTTTAACTTCTGCCATGAGATTTGGGGGTTTGTTAACTTCAGTAAACAAGCCAGAATAAAAAGGTTGCTCGTGAAATGGGTTACTGGGTATCATTTACTCAGAAAGCTTTGGCAGTCCATGGATTTGGTCCTGGTGTGATGATGTGCATCCACAGCTTGATTTGTTCTATTAAAATGCCATCTTGTGAAAAAAAAATCTTAAAAAAAACCAGTTCTGGAGCTCTGGCTCTGTGAAATGGAACCTCAAATCAAGGTTGTGGCATCAGCCTGAGAGATTTGCATGTCAGGAGAGGGTGATGTGAAAATGTGGATTCTCCTGGCAGTGTTTGTAGCAGCCATGAAATCCAGAAGGAGTTGGTGTTTTCCAGCTCTCCTAAGCTCTGAAAAGTGACCTGCAGGTGAGGAAAAGATAAGAGTTCCTTAATAGATCCTTCCTGCTCCATCTTGCCAGGCTGGGTGCAAGAATTCTATATTTCTGGTTCTTTTTGTCGTGCTTTTATAGCTTTTGTTTTCTGCCTGGCAAATGAATTGCTGCTTTGTGACCCATTACTGAAGGACTGGGTTTATTCCCTGAAAAAGCTCAGGTGGGATTTTGTACATCTGTGCTCAGACAGACCATAACTGAGATCAAGAATCGTAAAAATCTGTAGCATCTCTCAGGTATTTTGCTCCTGTAAAGCTGTTCCTTGGGAGGATCAGAGAGGGACTGAGGATGCTGGGGAATTGTTCAGAAGTGCAAAAGTAAATTCATGCCAGCCTGGGGCCTTTTGGCTCTGCTGGACATGATTAAATAGGAGAAAATGTCCTTTCCATGCAACAACAAATTGGTCACTTATAAAATCTGGAAATGTTTTTGAGAATTATTTTGTGTCTATTTGTTGTCCAGATTTGTTTTACTCCTGGGTGATTATTCCCTGTGTGGTCTCCGGGCACAGGAATCTGAGATGATTTTGCCTCATTCTTTTTTTCTTTCTGAGGTCTGCTCAGTGGCTGCTGGACAAATCTGTGTCCTGCTCCATTTATCAGAGAAAAGCTGCTACTGAATTTGGCTAGGAAAGGTTAGATGTGATCAGCTTCACAGAGTTCCTCCCTTTTGTGGCACTGGAAAGTTTTAATCATCTCAGTTGGGAAATGAAGTCCCTGAGGGTGACAAAATGTTCTCCCAGTCCCTGCCTATACTGAAAGGATTTCATTAGAGTGGATATCTTCTTTAGTGGTGCCTGCTCAGGCAGATGTGGTGCTGCAGGTGGATTTTGGCTCTCTGAAGTGACATTTGTTGGCTCATGTGGCTGGAATTCTGGATTTAAAACTACTTAACAAATACTGCCATTCAGCAGGCTGTCCTCATTGTCAAAAGCAAGTGGTTATAATCAGCAAGTACACTTTTTAATGCAGCTTTTTGGGCTTCTGTGGTTGCTGCTAGAAGAAAGAAAATGTTTTTTATTGTTGTGCTTTAGGTTTTTAAGGACCTGTGACTACAGTCAGATTTGTTACCCAAATCTGATTTTGCCATTGTGGCACCATGGAAAGTCTCTGCCACACACAGGGGGAAAATAAATGTTTCAATCTTTCCATTTCAATAGATCTGGTCATGTTAGTGCGTACCAGTACAAAAAAAATCTAAAAATAATGCACCTGCAAGTCCTGGATCTGCAACCTTATTAATATTTCATTAATATGAATACTTTAAAAGGCACTTAATGAGAGATTTCTGGCATTGTCCACGCTGATGATGGCACAAAGGGCACTTGGAGTTAAGGAAGGCTGCTCCAGGTGCTCCTTGCCCAGGCAGTGCAGGAGCTCGTGGGTGTCAGGGTGGCTCTGGCTGAGCTCAGGAATTGCTGGCAGGGCCTGGGCAAGGTCTGCCCATCCCTGAGATGAACCAGGGCACCTCATGCCCAGCACCCTGGCACTCTGGATTCATGCACTGGCTGAGGGAGCAGCACCTGGAAATGCTCACTCCAGGCTCAAATCCCAGGTTTTGGGAGCGAGGAGCAAAGCAGAGTTTACTGAATAACAAACTCAGCCAGGTTTAAGGGCTGCTTGATGGATGAGCTGTGTATAGAAGACTTGCACTCAATTCCCTGCTCTGCTCACAGTATTTGCATAGCCCAAGGTGGTTTGCAGCTTTTATTACGTTTTACCCCTGGGAAGAGACCAAAATATCTCGCTCTTGTTGTCCCTGTGTTTGTCTGAGGTGCTGTAATAATTTAAAATAAGGCTGAGGTTCATTGTGTGCAGGCTGGGGATGGTTTCAGTGGGCCATGAGCTCTGATCTGGCCTGCAGCACCAAAAATCTGGGTTGTGGTTCCCCCAAAAACCTTGGGTAACCCTGTCAGGGTCAGGAATTCCCACAGGCAGGGCTGTGAGCACTCTCCAGGGTTAGGAATTGTCTCTGTGCAGTGCTCCACAAAGAGCCAGCAGCAACAGGCTGCTGCACTTGGCTTAAGTGGAATTTTGAACCCCAGAATTCTCATTAAATGTGTAAGTCCACAGTGCAATCCCACCATATTTAGTGGATAGTATTGAGAGGCCACATCTCAAATAAAATGCTGGAGTTCTGTTCTTTGTATTGCATTGTGAGCATCCACATTATCTCAGGAATAAAAATACAAATAAATGCTCCCAATATTTTTTTTTTAAAATCCCTTTTTGTTTTTTAATTAGTGATTATGTTGATTGGTCATTGTACACACACACATTTGTACCAAACCCCTATGACAAAATAAATCCTTGAAGTATGAAGGACAATTTCTGGAGGTTCAGGAAGAAAACATGAAGTGCTGATTTTGTTCATTTTAGAAGAATAAGTGTGGTCAAGAAGGTGCCAAATGTTTGATAATCACCTACATCTGTCTTACTTTTCATAGTTGTGTTTCCTTTGTTTCTGTTTGTGTTTTTTGAAACCTAACTATGCATTAGATAGTTTTGCATGAAGAGCTGAGTGAGGATCCCAGTCTGTTTTTAGCAGTCAACTTAGAATCCTGTCAGCTAAATATAAATATGGTTTTATGAGCTTGAATTCCTGTAGGACTCAGTGCAAAAGCTCACAGGATGTGTTTTGCTGAAGAATGTTGTTGGGCTGGGCAAGTTCCCGGAGTTTTATCAATGAAATGGATGTTTGGGACCATTAGGAATTGTTAAACCAGGAAGGAGTGAGATTGTTGAGAGTAAGTTGTGATTTGATGAATTCTGATAGGAGTTATTTCTGTTCTTGTGAAAATCCTGCATCTTCTGGATCCAGGGAGATCCTGGTCATCCATCCCCTGTCCCACTTTCTGCTTCTTTCTAATTAATTGTGTGTGGCTTTGAGGTCCCTGCATAAATCCTGCTCTGCTCCTTGAAGTTCTGTAGGCAGAGTTGTTTGGAATGCTTCAAGCTCAGCTGCTTCATCTGTGAGAGCAGGGCATGAACTGATCAGCAAAACAAAACTAAAGGGACAGTGGATACTGGGATTGCTCAGGCAGAAGTCCTTTCCATTTGCTGACTGCCTGCTATCACAAAAGTTGTAGAATTGTGTTCATGTTCGATATTTATCTTCTCTTCCCTCAGTCTGCATCTCACTGGGTTGAAATAAGCCTGGCAAATCCTTCCCTAAAGCTGAAATAAAGTTCTTCCTGTGCAGGGCTCGAGAGGAACATAAACTAAAGCCCCACAGTTCTTATAGGAGCCTGTTAGATTGTCCAAACCAAAGTAAACCTGGAAAATTAAAGCAGGAAAACTGAGAAAGACACAGCAGTCTCAGAACCACGAATCTCTGGAGGCTGGGAGGATGTTGGGCTTGGACACCTACTGGGGGAATTTTTTCAGGCTGTCCCAGCATGGTTCTTCCCCTGAGCTGGTACACGGGGCCAGGCTTTCACTGTGCTTTGTGGTGCTCAAATGCTCCTTTCATGGCTTTGCAGCCAAGTTTTCCTTCTTGCCCTATCATCTGTCTTGTTATAAGCTTAAAAATGTATTTAAAGCAGGAAATCTTAAACCCTACTTCTCTTCCCTCTCGCTTCCACCTTTCCTCACTGTAGAAATTGAGTTGGGGAAATTGATTGTTCTGTTCTCTGTCATTTTTACCCATTTCAGTATCCAGTCATATTCTGAGTGTTCAGAAAGATTCTGCTTTTATTTTGTGAGCCAACTATGAGGATGAATCAGATTATGGGTATTGTATTTTAAATACTTTTCTGTTTGTTTATTTGGCAGGTCCTTGACCAGTATGAACGAGAAGGGTTTAATTTCCTAGCTAAAGTTTTTAATTCTTCACATTCCTTCTTGGAAGACTTGACAGGCCTGACTTTATTACACCAGGAGACACAGGCTGCTGAGGTAAGCAAATAAAATTTGGATGTTAATTAATCATGTGACCAAATGATAGAATCAAGCAGTGGTATTGGATTTACAGAATGAATGACACAATGATCTTGAGAGTCTCTTAAATTAATTGTAACTTTCTGTATCTGAGTTTTTCAAGTGTTACTTTTAAAGGAAACAAGTGATTTGTGTTATGTGATGTAAGGAAATCAAAGGCAATTTTAGGTCAATTAAAATGTACTTAATGCTACTTGAGGGATTATAATGGGGGAGAAACAATGCTGTTCATTTTCCCAGTGACAAAAAATGGAATTTGGGCAGAAACTGGAGTGTGCTTGATCTCATGGACAGCAGCACTGGTGATAACTCAACATTGAGTTGTGATACTGTGTTCCATAAATAAATGAAACAGTTCTCTCCTAATACTGTATTTAACAATGGTTGGTATTCCTTCTTCCCTCTGCCAGTATCTCTACCCTTCTACATCATCATTTAATTTTGGCATAGCTGTGTCCCAGGGATGGGTCTGAAGCAGTGATTATTCAGTGCCTGTGTAAGTGCAGGAGCTGTTTTTTCAGCTGGAAAGGGCTCCACAGTGTTTCTTAATATAAAGTTTTTGGGTGGATAATGGTGACTTGGCTCTCTGCTTCATGCTTTAATCTTTGAAAAAGAATTGTAGCACATGTTGGAAACATGAACTGTAAAGTACCTAATGCATTCTTAAATCAGCATGGCCATACCTAGAAAAAACTTAAATAGATTTATGAGAAGGCTCCAAGGAGGGAAAACAAGCACCCTTTAACACGTGCCACTCATTAACAGCAAGAATAATTAAAGTCTGATTGCCTGCCCTGAGTTTCAGTGTCTAGCCTGCTAATGTAAAATGGCAAAACAATTCAAATTGGTAATGTATTATTTTGCAGGTATTAATCCATAAATCCTTTTTGCAGCTTCAGAATGGGTATTTGTTAATGTGGTGTTAGATACTCTCTACAAAATACAGAGTCTGGTGTAGGTTTACTGCAACTTACTGAAGTTCAAAGTTTTGCTTCAAATCCAGAATTTGTGTCCTTTCAAAAATCCTGGGGTACTTTAGTGAGGTTTATGCAGTGAAATCACTGCTCAAAGGTGGAAAATCTGACATACAAAGCGTTTGCAGAGCTAATGCTTTCAAATTAACTTAGCTGCCATAAAACCAGGGAGCTTGCTTGATTCTTCCCTGTGGGATTGCTGCATTTTTGGGAAAATTCATCTCTTTTAGCAGTTAACCAGTTTAATAGTCTTGATGAATCTGTGTTTGTGAATGGCAAGGGCTGACAGGCAGGTTATTTGTGGATTCTGGAGCACTCTTGCTTGCTTTGGATTAAAAACCAATTCTTTGTTACATCTTTGCCACTGTTGGCTCTGACAAACAAAGAGGTTGTTTTGTGCTCCTCCACAAGTCTCTCAGTTCATCATCTGGGGCAATTCTTAAATTTTTTAGGTGCACAAGAGAGTGCTTTCAATGTCTTTTCTGCAGAATCACTCTCCTATCTTGAGCTCATTTTCCCTTGTATTTTGAGCTCCCCTTTCTCACGCTGCAGCTGGGGAGTGTGAGGTCTGCAGAATGATTTTTCGGGTTTCTGGCTGCTCTGCAGCTGCTCTTGGCAGGATGGATTCCCTAAAATGGAGCCATTCAATTTGCTAAGGCTGGTGCTCCTTTGATTGGAGATCTTCTCGTTACACTCAAAAGACTGCAGCACAAGCAGTGAGAGGTTTCATCAGGTGTGTAGGGCCTGGTTTGGGATGGGAATATTTCATTTTTCTGGTGACAAAATGAAATAATCTGCTTTTCACCACTCAAACTCTTCAGAGAGATTTTTGTGGATTATTGGTGTGTTTGGAGACCGTAAAAATGGCTTCTGGTAACTGCAGACTTTCCCTTCCTCCTGTCTAGTAAAATCTATCCAGTGCTAGTCCAGAACTATAAAGAAAATAGACTTGTAAAGTTAGATACCATCCAACCTTATATTTACCCAGTAACATCATAATTGGGTTGTAATTCCATCTATAAATCCCTGATACTTCACTAATAAACCTGCATCTGATAGGAGAACTACTCAATCTTGTGCTTATTTTTAAAAGGTTCAGAATGTGAATTCATTCAGAGCATTTTGTTGAAGATTTTGCAAAGAGTGTTTTGTTCTGGTGAGAGAAACTGTTGTGCTGCTCTTATGTTTCAGGTTTTTTTAATATTTTTTATTTATAATTCACCCAATTGCTTAGCTGCTTTCATGGTGTGTGTGTGTGTAAAAGTGCTTTAATAAGAAATATTTTCTAAATTTTGAGTTTGCCTGAAAGAGAATCTGGAGAAGTTATGTTCTGTAGGAGTGACTGTTAAATACAACATTTTTGGATAGCCTGAATTTCCATGAAATCTCCCCCCACATTATTAGCACTGAGTGTGTTTGCCCAGAATTAAGGAACACAATTTGCTGTACGATGTGGGAGACTTTTCACTTAGTGAAAATCTTTTGCTTGCACTGTTTAATTCCTATTCCAGGGCTGTGCTGTTGACTATAATATTTTAATACAGATTCATTATGGTTTAAAGTTGATAAAAATTGCAGGATTTTTACTCAATAGAGCACCTATTTCTTCAACACGAGATGCATCAGGAAATCATAAATATTCTCCACAACTTGCTTAGCATGACAATAAATAAATAACAACACCAGCAAGATTTCCTATCCTATCTTGAACTGACAATTCACTTAGGCATCTGCTCCTTCTACATCTGGCTTTAATTAGGATCTCTGGAACATTTTGGGTTTTTTTCCCCAGTTAGGTCTGTGTGTGCAGCCTGGGCAGCAGGCTGTGATGACACAGGCTGGGAGGGCCAATGGAAGCTGTGGGAAACTCCCATGTCAGCACCCAGGCCCTGTTTGCACTGGATCCCGTTCATCTGGGGAGCTGCCCGAGCTGCTGCAAGCTCAGAGTTTCTGTTTTCCACTTTGCTTCCTTCCTGCCAGCCTCAGCTCCTCAGCCTGAGCCTTGCTGGCCGCGTTCAGTGGCTGGCCTTAAACCAGAGACAGCCTTGGGCTCTTCATCAGGGGCTGGAGGTGTGGAATTGGAGGCAGAAGAGAGAAGAATTCCCAGGTCACAGCTTGGCTGGGCTGCCCAGGGCTGTTCTATAGCAATGCATCCCTAAACCAAACTGGTTTGCTCCCCACATGCTCCAGATTCAGCCTGCAAAGGGTGTAAAGATGCTTTTCCTCTGAAATTTCTGATTCAATCTGAACTTTTCTCATCTAAATCACAGCTTTGCTAATACTCATTTCTCTCAGTAATTCTCATTTCTCTTAGTAATAAGGCACAAGTGTAAATATACTTTTCTTTCTTTGGCTTTCAATTCCTGAATTACTTGGATGCTTTACTGCTCTTCCTGCTTTCATCAGGATGAAGGATTATAAAAAACACACCAGAAATAAAATTTTCACTTGGTTTTCTGATTAAAGAACGAAAAGTAGAAGTTGAGGGTCATAAAGAGCTTTGGAAAAAAGAAATCAAATCTAGAGCAGAGTTCCTATTTTGAATGTGAATCTGAAGGTCAGGTATGGATGCCAGCAGGTCATTATGTCAGTGGTACTTCAGTAATGTTGCATTTCAAGTTTCTGGCTCACAGAAAGTGTGGTAACTGGAGTTTCTGTGACAAGTTCTTGTAGTCAGTGAATGAGGCCTGTTTGGTATTTCCAAAACTCCTTTTCTGTGCTGGTTTACTCATCTCAAACAATCCTTATTAATGAAAAAAAAAATAATTAATGCTAGTGAAATACTCTGAGAATATACAGACAATCCCATCTTATTATTTCTGCACTTACTCGAGGTTTGTGCCTGACCATTTTTCAGTCATTTCTTGAGGAACAAAGCTTAGCTGTAGAAAAAGCAGCTGGTATTAAAAAGAACTTTGTGCTTGCCCTAATTTGGAAGAAAATTCAGAATTTCCACTGTGCTTTGCTATTAAAAATATCCTGCTTCTTTCTGATTCTGCATTATATTATGCAGATTACTTGATTCTGAAACAATAACATATGAATAGCCAAAAAAAAACCCCAAGCAAAACAGAAGAACCCAGCTACAACAATATTGGAACAGTAAATTCTGTAACTTGACAAGTTTTCTCTGTTATCCAAGTATTATTCAGAATTTAATTTTACTTGGTGTTATGAAAACTTCCTAAGGAAATCATTACTGATGGGTAGCCCAGAATTTAATATTTGAGACTTCTCTGTGACTGTGAGCTGTTTTGTTTTCCTTCATGTTTTTAATCTGGTGCATTTCTGGAGAAATTCATTTTGACAGATTCAGGCCTGCCCTGGAATTTCTTTCTTAAGAGATTAAGAGATTAATTTGTTTTCTTTCAGGAGGTGGGTTGTTTTTTTCTTTTTGAGTTTTCTCATGATGTCAATTAGTGTCATCATTTTTCTTCATTCATCGAGCAGTGTTTCCCAGCTCTTTGAATAATGGTAATTTTTTTTTTCCTCTGCTGCTTTTGGAAGAGTTTAGAAATACCTGTAAAGTGGTGCCTCTGTTTGCTACCAAAACATGAGCTCCTTGCCTTTCCCCTGATATCTTCACTGATAATTTCAATTACTGTCATTAATTATATTCAAATGATGTCCTTGGAATTTACATCAGCGAGTGATGTACACAAATACTCCTGTCTCGTGATATTTCTGAATAAATCTGTGTTAGTCCCTTCAGGGCAGGGAGGGGCTTGTGCAGACATTGCTTTTTTTGGAGGGAAGGGACAGTTGGTTGGTACCCAGTTATCATTCTTATTTGAAATGTCAAATATATGGGGGGAAAAAAGCCCTAGTGGAAGAAATGGAATAATGGCATTTGGGTTAGCAGCTGGTTTTGTTGGTTTATCTGTTTTTTTCATGTATTTAACTGAATTGCTGTCTTAGTGTCAAAACATTGAGTTCAAATCTCATTTCACAGCCAATCTCCTGTAACTATAAAATGGAAAATGCTAATAGGAACAAATTTATTATCTCATCACCTTTTATGTGAGGGGAAGAGGCTTTGCAAGAAAAACCTGGACAAAACCTGCAGCAGCCGTTATGTGCGCTCTGGGTTTTTTCATGAAGCTTCTGCAGACAATAATTCCTGGCTGTTTTTCTTCTTTCTGAGCAGTATTGATCAGTGGAGGTGATCAATAATCTGCCATTCTCTCCAAGGGGACTCTGGCCTTTCTGGGCTTTCCTCTTTTAATAGGAACTCCACCTCCAGTCCAATTGCAAAGGTGCACTGCTGTTCTTTATGACTCATTTTAATTACCCCAAACAAGGAGTGTTTGAGCTGATGAAGTAATGTTTTGATTTGTGCTATTGTAATAAATGATGTTAAATTGTTCTTTATTGAAAATTAGAGAGTAATTTTAGCTAATGATGAACACAGCACCCCAAAATTTTGAAGAGAACTGCTAGACTGAAGCTGTTAAATCTTTATTTTGGGGAAGCAATTCTCTTCTAGAAAGAGTTTCAAACTCTGTTGACTCTTCTTCCTTTGATGGAAAAATCTCCAGTCAAGGAGAAGTAATATAATTCAGGGATTAAATCTCATTCCAATATACTTTGTCACGAAGAAGAATGAATAGATTGTTCAAGATGCATTCTGTTATTCTCATGTGAAGAATAAAAAATTACGCAACACAGACAAACACGCTGATGAACTTTTCAAATTCTAATTAAGACCATAAATTCTACAATGTGCATCTCAGTCCAAGAGTATATGAGCTCTTGTAGATCATTCAAATAAAAAAATGAAAAAGGGAAAAGTTTGCTGCTGGCCAAGTCAGTGCCAGATTTCAATAAGCACCAATTGTTGTAGCCTTAGCCAGAAGTGCTGAGAATGTCTTGGGGCAGGGCTCCCTCAGCACCCCTCAAGTGTTAATTAAGTTACTTCATTAGGGATCAATGTGCTCTAGTCAGCTTGGAGCCTGTGAAATGTTATCCACCAGAATATTTTCATTGTTAACCATGTTTGCCTCCTCCTGACCATCCAGATTTCCTCTGGAAACATCTCCTGAGCCTCTCTGTGGTCGTTCTTGCCAGGGTGAAGCCTTGCAGGCAATTATCACCTCCCCCAAGTGCATTGGTGCTTGGTTGTTGCCACCATCTGACTCACAAAACTGTTCTGCACAAGCAGCAGTGGCTTCTTGTCAGCTTTGGAACTGATTTTCCTGTAAATATAGGTGGAACTTGGAAATGGTCGTGGATGAAGTCGATTGAAATGTGAAGAGCTGCTGGAAAATCCTGTGGGTTTAGCACCAGCCTCTCTTTAATGCCAGTAGATGCTAATTCACAGAGGAAATTAAGCACCACAGATTTTAAGAACAGAACATCAATCTTAAGACATGCTCCTATGTGGAAATCTCAGAAGGAAAACTGCAAACATCATCTCAGCTTTTCTCAGGGTTTCTTCCTTTGTAAACAATGGAATAATTTTACCAGTGTGAGTGTTTAAAAGATTTGCATCCAGGTTGCTACAGAGTTCTGGTTGGCACTAATTTATAAAACAGGCAGATTTGAGAGACTTTGAAATTAATGCTAACCTGGCTCTTAGTGGCCTGAGCTCTCTTTCTATTTGAATATTTTCCTGGTGATTGCACTTTAATGAACATCTCTGCATAGTGCTGGCGTTTGCTTTCCCTCGCTGTAGGTCAGGTTCTCCTGAAGTTTCCTTTTTCCAGCACTTTTTGGGAACACATTAAAACTTGGCTTGCATGGAAATCTGCCATGCACCATAGTTGTTTCTTTGGGATTGGCTGGAGTCCTGGAGAAACCACCTGCTATCTCAGGAGTGGTAACAATTAATGACCAATTCTGCAGTTAAAACCCAGCTTTGATTCCTAGATGAGCCACTTTGTGCCTGAGAAGATAAGGGTTGGTTCTCTCTTAGCTCCTCACTGATAATTTTGCCATAGCAGTGGCTTCTCTTAGTTGATTTAAGGTCAAATTAGTTGGAAATTTAAATCTTGTAAATTGTAAATTAAAGTCGTGCCTGACCTCATGAAGAGACATCAAAAAAGTCTACGGTGTGATACATGTAATAAAAAAATCAGCCAAGAGAAAAGTGTCTCACTTTGAAGTTTGGAGAGCATAATGTTAAAAAAAAAGTTTTAGGATGAGTTTCTGTTTTCTTGGTCTCTCAGCCTTTAAAAGCCCTCTGAACACTCCAGGTATTAAATAATGTGCTTCAAATTAGTGATGAGTTACTGCATTTTGTAGTGCTGAGTGTGGGACATCAAAGCTTTTCCTACATGTGGTATTTCACAAAGCAAAAGCTGCTTGTGAGTTACGGAGTTTGTTGTTATTTTCACATACAGGAAAACTTTTTCTTATCCTACAGGTGTGGTGAGGATTTTTAGTTATTTGTTACACAGCAACCTTAAAATAATGCAGTTTTACTGGATAAATAGGAGTGGTTTTGGTAAACAAAAAATGCTGGACCTGGAAATCTAACAACAGAACTTTTAAAAAGTTAGGCTGAGCTGCAAGGCCTGGTGGGAAGGAAATTGATGGCTAAAATGTGATTAGGATCAGTTCCCAGGGCTGATTTGAAGTCTGTGTGCAGCAGTTCTGCTGCCATCTCTGTGCAGGAAGGTGTATGTTGTCTGATTATGGAAGTGTAAAATACTGCAAAGTGGCCATTTAATGGCACAGGGCTCTCTAAGACAAGAGGTGAGTTGAGTCTATTCCAGTTAAAACACAAAAGTAAACAGAATAAAACTGATCTAGTTGGAATGACCTCAAAGCTGTGAGAGTATGGAAATAAATTTGGAGAAAAACTCGACGTGTGCAAGTAGATCAGTACTTTGTCATCTGAAAGTAAGGGCTCTGTTGAAGTACTTGTTATATACAAAATAAACTCCTGTAATTGTAAAGTACTGACTCAAGCCCACCAGGCAATGAATTTAATCCTCTGCAAGTCAAGTGTGAAATCCAATAGGTTGCTCAACAAACACCAAAAATCCATGGTTAGGAAATAGATACAAACTATGATTTAGGTGGAGATAACTGTTAGAAGCTTATTTATTTTTTGGGAACTAAAGAATGTCAGTCGCAGAAATGGAGAAGGGAGGCACAAGTAAACCTGTAAAGAATTATGCAACCACTTTCCAGCCTCTCAAGGGGATAGGGGTTAAGAGATACAGTTTTAAAAGTCTTTATGTTGTTGAAAAGTTTATTTGTCTAATGTCTACTGAGACAGCGTGCCAACAACAGCAAACCCAGTGCAAGTTAGAAAGAGAAAACTCCTACTGGAAGAGAATATGAAGGCATAACGAAGCTATTTAGAAATACTACAGTGCAGCAGCTGGTTTTGCTAATGCTTTTTGGTTATTTTAAAAAAATCATCTAAGTCCTAATTCCCTTTGTCTTCTCCCTGAGTAGCTGCAGTGTGTGAAGCTTGCTGGCCCATGACTCATTCTCCTCACCAATGCTATTTCTTTGAATAGCCCTTGTAAAAACATGCATTTTGTGTTAGTTGTCTTAGCTGGCAATCGAGGAGGCTTTTTTTCCTCCCTGGGTGAGTGATTTGTGTGTGCTAATCTCTGGATCTGCCTTTGCCACACATGGTGCCTATAAAAACACTGCTGGTGCTGTACCTGGGATTGCTGTGCTCACCTTTCTGCAAGAGTAACTCAAGCACTAAAACTCATTTAATCTCTTCCTCCACAGGCAATAGTCTCATATCTAATAAATTCTGATATCTTAGACTTCTTTTCAGGGACAAGCAGACATGAAACTGAGGTTGGATTTTAATTCGTGCTAGATCTGAAAAGGGTAAGGGGCAAAGACAATGCAAATGCAAAGATTTTATTTCCAGCCTCTAAAAGAAACTGCATTGTATTTAATACTTGTGCTTTCTGGATTTAATCTATATTTTAGTATTCAGATCAAACTGTTGAATGCATTTAATATGCAATTTAATATTGTTTAATTTGTAGATTTATGCCTGCAGATTAAGTTTAGGTTGCTCAACAAAGTCAAATCTTGATTATAGGCAAGCATGTTGATAAAGTTCAAGGAGCTGACTGTGGCTTTCCTTTTTATACAGTGAAAATTAGAGATGGTTATGGGAGGTTTGTGAAAAGGAAGTAATGCTGTTAAATATCATTTTAGTTAAGTTGAGGCATGAAGGTCACAAAGTTTTCTGCTAAGTGAGGTTAAATTTAAGCAAGGTTGGTGAGTAGTAACATCCCTTTAAAAGCTGCTGGAGGAAGCTGCAGTTGTCAGGACAATACTAGGAAAAAGTCAGTGAACTTGGAAAATTCCTAGGATTTAAGCTCAGTTATGAAGCAGAAGAATGTTGGTTTCATTAAGAAATTTCTGAATTGAAGAGTAAATGTTTTGTTCATTGTGTACTTTGCATTCAAAGGTGAAGGATATTCCTTGTTCTAGCATGAAGTCTGCAATCCTTCCTTCTGGTGAGATTTTTTTTTTATTCTTCTGTTTAAAAGCAAAGAAAAAGAGCTTGTGGCAGAGAAAGCTGCCTGTAGAATAGACTGGCTGTTTGGAATTGTTATTTTAATGTGGAGGGATGAGGTAATAGAGCACAGCAATAACCAGCAAGCTGCAATCTTTGACTCCAGCATCAACAACTCCACAGGCTTTATCTTTATTGGACTCTTTTTCAAATTTGGGAGGAAGAGGGGGCTCTGATTAGCATATCTGTTTCAGGAAGAGTATCAAGAGTTCTCTAATTTCATATTTAAATCTGGGATCTGATTAATACTCCAGGCATGCAGAGAGCTATAAGATGAAGGCTGTTGTTACTATAGCGAGATGCTATTACAGACATCACAAGACTTGTTATACAAGGAAACACGATTGCTTTGGATTAAAGGAGTTGCCAAAGGCTTGAAGGATTTATTGGTGCTGCTGCTTTGAGTTATATATAACTTCACTATTTTGTTCAAAACATTGAGATCTAGACTTAATGAAGCACAGTAAATGCTGCTGAAATGAATCAGCAGGTCTGACAGCTTTGAACTGACACTGGGCCACTGATGAACTTTATGGGAGCATTCTTTAGGTCTCCAGATTGCTGGATAATGTACAGAAAGGAATAAATCCAGCTTTTGCTTGGAGAAATGAGGCTTAATGAGTGCAGTGAGGTGCAGCAGAGTTGATGTGATCGAGATCATATTTCTGAAATGACTTTCTGTAGTTCCTGAGCCTGTAGGGGAGGAAATGGGGCTGGGCTGGATCTCTGGGATCAAGCATTCTGGGAGCAGTGGGGATCTGCAGGGCTGGGAGCAGGATGAGTGACAGCAATGCTCATGGGGGTCTGAGCCAGGCAAGAGGAAGTGGGGAATCGTGGCTTTAGAAACAAAGGACTGAAATTGGCTTTATTTTTCCTGCAAAGCTTAGTCACAGCTCATGTAATTAGAGGGGAAATGCAGTTGTGAAACAGCTCTGGGGTGTGCTGGGCTGCTGCAAGGTCTCCTCTCTGTGTGAGTTAGGAGTTCAGTGCATCTCACACCCCTTGGATCATTTCATCAGTCTCAGCTGGATAAAACTGGCAGCGTTTTGACACTGCTTCCCTAACGCAGCTCAGAGGGTGCTGTGACATCCAGAAACACTTTCTAGACAGCTGCATTCCATTCTTTTCTGTGAAGTCTGTAGTACTGCAGAGATGTTTCAAAAGGATTATTGCTTTAACAGATGATTAATTGCAAATTATTTATTGCTTTCTTAAAATTAGCTCAGCAATCACCATTTGCTCTTGATACCACAATGCAGAATTAGTGCAGTGGGAATTAATGTGAGTCTAATGAGGAATGAGCCGTAATCGATGATGAAAGGTTTTTAAGTTTTGAAATAAGCCTTACAACATTAATTCCTTACAAGCAACACTATAAAGAGAAAATATGTAATGGCAGAAATAGTTCTTGAGCTCCCTTTGACTCTCTCCTCTGTAATGTGACTCAGGAATTTAGTTATGTAAAAACATGACTAAGTCCCTTTTGCCTCTGAGGTACAGCCCTGGGTGAAATCCACTATGAGATTGGATTTCAGTAAATTGGATAACTTCTTTCCCAGTCTTTTTAACTTTGAATTTGGGACAAAACTACATCAAAAGCTGGAGTAGCTTCCTCAGCTAACTATTCCATGGCCGAGTGGCGTTTTTGTCCTCCTCAGATAGTGTCTGATTACTAAATGAAGCTCTCAGCATCAATAAATCATTTCCCTGCAGAGTAAAACCTATAATTTTTCATACCTGTTGTCTTTTGCACCTTTTGAAATATCTCTCTTGAGGTTGTGGAGCGACTCCCAGGGTAGATACAGCAGAATCAGCACAAAGGAATGCAGGTGCACATTGTAGTGTGCTGGGGTGACAGGCTGGACACATTCCAGAGGATTTGCAGGAGCTGGGTGAGCTCTGGGAGCAGGTTTGGGGTTTGGGGCTTTGCAGAATGAGGAGCCAAGTGACAAAGCAAACGAGAGAGGCTTTTCAGGAGTCTCACACTGTGTGCTGTGATCCATGTGAGACTCAGCAGGGCACTCCCTGTTCCCTGGAAAAGGAGGGGAAGCACAGGGGATCATTCCTGATCCTGCAGGAGCACAGCTTAGGCACCAAACCAGCCCAGCTAGATGCTGGAATGTGTTTCTCACCATGTGGAGGTAAAGCAGAGTCTGCAGAGCCAACTGTGTGGAAGGGCTGTCCTGGTCTGAAGTGTTGTTCAAGTGGTCCTGGAATATTTTCATTTAGGACTTCTCATTCCGTGCTATGAGGGACATCACAGAATCAAAATCTTCAAATGCAAAAATCTGGTTTTTCTGGATGTCAAAGAGTCAGAGGGCGGAAGGGAAGAATGGAGATAATCTCTTGCCCAGATTATAAATTAGTGGCAATTAGGAAAAATCTGTTAGTCCACAAAACCCAACATCCAGGATTTCTCCAGCCTTGCAAGCCTTCAGCTCATTTTTTTCTCTGTGTCCCACCCAAAGGTATTTAAAGCTGAATGAAGACAGCTCTCATTCTTTATTGTGCTTATATTGACATAAGTCACAGATGTTATTGCCATGCAAACCACTGGTGTTATTTTTGCTCTTAAGGACTTCCCTGGTTTCCCTTTTGCTGTGACAATTTTGTCATTGTTGCAGGGAGCTGGAACAATTTCATTCATGGGCCACAAACGTTTTCTGTTAAGCATTCAAAACCTCCCATCCTTCTATTGTGCTCTTCCAGTTTACTATAAAGTGCTCCAGCCCCTTCCAATAGAGTTTGGTTTAAACATTCCTCTGTTGCTGTTCTTTTTAACATTTTCTCAGGTTTGCTTTAGCTCTCCAAAATGTATCATTGCTGTGAATTTAGTGCTAAAATTCTCCTGTCCCATTCACTCCCTTCCATCCCATCCTTCTGCTTCCTTTGGTTTTCCTTGCATCCCAACATTTCTTTCATGTCCTCTGTACTCCATAATTTCTCTCTTTGGTTCACACCTGCCTGCATTGGCTTTGAATGTCTCCTATGCATACTCTGGATGCTGGATTTTAAATAAAATTGTTCATCTTTTCATCTTTCAGATTTGCAGACTTACTTCAGGTTGTTTCATGGTAAATTCTCAGCTGCACTTGCAGCTTCCTGTTATTTTTGTATTCTTTTGTTCTAATGGTAGTTGTAAGCTGATACGGGAATGCTTCTAAACTATTTACTTTTCAATCATGGACTTGGTTTTTTATCAGAATGGCATAAAAAATGCTATTCATTGCTTTCTTGCACTTTTCCTGAGCCTTACCATGTTAAAAAAAAAACATCATTTTTTTTCAGTCTTTCAGTTCTTTCACAATAATCTGGTTGAGTAATGCAGCATTTATTCAATTTATGCTTGCAAACACTTCCATTTTAAACAGCTACTGGACAAATGAATCACATCAGTAATGCTGTGGTGCTGTTAAGTGATTTATATTTAATTCTTTTTTGTTTGCATGTAAATATTTAAATTTGTTCTGTACAGAAACTGGACTAGAGGTTGGGATCAGGCTCTGTGTTTTATTCTATTTGTTCCTTTAGTGAGGGGTGACTGCCTTACCCAGCATTTATTCTGCTCTCCCTATAAAGTCAATTTAATATTCTGGTTGATTTTCCATTCTTCTTGTACAAACCTGCACCTTCCAATATTTGCATCCCTGTTGAGCAATAAGAAATTGTCAGTACCTGTTTTTCCTGCCTGTTGAGTATCAGGTGTAATTCACCAGGCATTTTTTGGGAAATATTCCTTCAGCCCATTGCCCTTGTCAGCAGCCTCCCTCAGCCCTGTGTGCCTGGAGAATTATTCTAATCCACAGCTCTTGCCAAGGCCTGTCACTTCCACATTTGACAATTAAACATCAAAAGTTACATTTTAGCCCTAACATTTATATATAAAAAACCCTTTTTTTTAATCTTGTTTTTCCTCTATCTCCTTCATGCCTGAAACTACTGTGATTTCTTGGAAACTTAACGCAGTCCACCGGATACTGATGGCCTCAGATACCTTTTTTAAAACAAAAATATTTTAATTCCATTGTCAGAATGAGATGTGTGGCCTCATTCAGACAAGAGTGAGTCCATCTGGTTCTGCCCCTGTTTTTTCTGTCAGGATTTTGCACAGACCTTTCTGGACTTTTCACTGGAGGTTTTGCTGTTGTTTCACCCCAGTTCCATGGGGAGAGTGGAGCCCATGGAAGAGCTGGGCTGAATCTCTTGTATTGCAGCTTTTGTCCCAAAGCTGCTGTCGGGCTCTTGGGTTTTGTGTGGTTTTGTTACAAACCAGAGCATGTTGACATCACCAGCAGTTCCCAAATTTGTTTTCACCCCCCTGACACAAACCAAGAGTAGCAGGAGCCCCTTCTATTCCCATTTTTTGTCCAACTCAGGCCTCTCCATAGCTTTTTATTGAGCAGAAGAGCCAAGGTAGTGAAAATCAGAGAGAAGTTTGTCATCCTTGTTCTCACCATCAACTCCAGCACATTTAAAGTCGAATTTTAATCCCTGGCAACTGAGTATCTCTTCAGAGAAAAATACTGGAAGTTCTTGGAATTACAAACATATCAGGCCAGGAGCCAAGCTTTCCCTGGCTAGGCAGTGACAAATGCTGCCAGTGGATCTGAGCTTTATGTGGTGTTTTTTTCTTCTGTCCTCTCTGAGATCATCAAAGCTTATTGCAACAAGGATTCAATGTTGGATTTTAATCGTTGTTCTGCAGTTAAAATGGGAATTCTCACTTATGGAACAGCCATCAGATTGTAGCTAATGTTGTTCATCTGGAAATCTTAAATTAAGTTTTATCCCAGTATATTAGTAATTTTAGCAGAATGTTCTAATGCAAAATGAAAATCAGATGTTCTTCATGGAAATAGGGAAGTCCAGACAATGGGTATTGTGTTTAGGTTACAAGACTTGTGGTCTTCCTTTTTATAATTTTATTTTCATTGTTTACATTGCAGGCAAGTCTTTGTTCATTATAAGGAATAAAGCTATTAGTTTAAAAGCATTATTTTTTTTAAAGTTTGTATCCAAAAATATTTCTCTTGAGCTGTACAAAAATCGGATTTTCTGGAAATTCATTGCCCTCATGAATGGACTCCTGGTGAGTGAGGAATTTTTATGACTCCCTTAAAAAAACAATTGCAGGCATTCCACAAATAAACAATACATTGATTTGGGGGGCATTTTAATGGCTGTTTTATAATTATTTGTTCTCCAGTGTTTATTTCAGCATGGTATGTTGTAATTTTTAACTTAGTTATCCTAAGAATTCCCTTGTACAGCGAGAGCAGAGCTTTGGAGCAGGAGCCAATTCCCAAGTGCAGACACAGGCCTGACTCTGATATTTCACTGATTTCCATGAGTCCTGGAAGAAAATCTGGAATAGTTCAGGCCAGCTGCTCTCAGCTTCTTTTTGCATCTTGTTTTGGCAATTTTGATCTCTTTTCCTCAATTAGATTTTCCTCCCGTGTCTCTCATTAATAAATTTGACATGTGATTTTTCTTTTGTTTGATTTTTCTCCTTTCAGGGCAGTTTTTGCTGAATGATTGATCATAATCACAGCTCCCTTGGATTTGGTTTTTCCTGTGTGTAAACCCTTGTGAGTGACAGTTCTGATTTTCCTGGCACAAGAACTCAGTGCCCTGTTCGTGTCTACAGCAGCACAAACCCTGACATTGCACAAGAGGCTTCTTTGAAAAATTGGGATAAGGGGAACTGAACAATCCTGGATTGCTCCTTGTCCCAGAGGGAGCAGCAGCTCCATCATTGTTGCTTTTGGACAGGATTTACTTTTTACTGCTCAATCTACAAATAATCCAGGAGATGCTGTTACCACCAGCAGCACAGTTTGTGATTCAGCTCACACTCAGTTGCTGCAGTATTTTTTCTCATTTTGAGTCATGTCAGTAATATTTTGTTCACCCTGAGAGAGCTCAGAGGGAAAATGGTAACATTTAGAAAACGAAAGGTGGTGTGCAGCCAGGATGAACCTGAGGTTTCAGATGTTTGGGTCTTAATTTCCTTTTTGTCAAAGCTCTGCGTGTGTCACTTATGTTCTCAGCAAGTTTTTCCTCAACTCCTTTAATCCATGAGGTAAAAAAGTTGCCCTTTTTTACAGAAAAAAAAAAACAGATGAACTTGCAGCAGCCCTTGGTGTGTGTTTGGGAACAGAGAGAAGTGAAGTTCCTTCTGTGTGTGCACATAAATAACACAAAATACAAATATGGACAGCAGTGACATCAGTGATCAGGTTTTGTCAGTCCTTCCTCATTCGAGGCAGCCTGGCAGACTTTCAAAGGTTCCTGCTGTCAGAAAATCATGAAACAGAAAAAAAGTACAAATCAAAGATGCTATGATCTCCTCCCAGCTCTGCAAGAGCAGAAAGTCACTGTCAGAAGCCAGATCACTTCTCATTTTCAGCATCAGGGCTGCTCTAGGAGGGCTCAGGGAAGGAAGCAGGAGGCTCTGGGGCAACATTATTCCCTGGGCTTTGCCCACTCTCAACAGAGCTCCTGATTTTTCTGTCTGAATCAGCATTTCTGACTGTGACAAAGTGATTTTTGTCACAGTTCAGCACCAGCTTGGCCTCAGCAAACAGATCAAAGAAATGGATGTAAGCAGCAGAGCAAGAAGTAGGTGTCCAAAATGGGCTCTTGTTGGGTGTTTTTAGAAGGTGGGATGAAGCTGGGTTTGTGCAAGTTCAAACTTGGCAGGACTCTACAACTTCTAATTAATTGATGAATTTTACAGAGGTCTTATTTCACCAACATAAAAACTCTTTGCAAAAGACAAATGTTTTTATTGTAGAGGAGCTGAGCAATCAACCTCTTTTGTACCTCTCCATGCTGGGTTTCTACAAAACCCCCAGCAGCAGAAAGTCATTGAAAAGCAGAGCCTCTTGCTGCTTTATTGCTCTACTAAAAATTGGCATTTGTACTTTTTAAGAACAATTAGAGGGATTCACTTTTAGCCAACTGTATCTTCAAGCTGCAAATCTGAAATAATTTGTCATTTATTTTGCAGATTCCTTGGAAATTTTATTATTTAACTGTCCAACCAGTTCTGCCTGCAAAGATATTTCTTGCTTTTATGATGTAAAAGCTAATGAATGAAGTGATTTATCACAGAGAAAGCAACATGTTCTGAGCAGTGTTTCAGCTTTTTCAAGGGAATTAAAGCAGAGGGGAGCAAACTTGGGTGTCATTTATTAATTAACAACACAATACTGAAACTAAGGACCTTTTCAAATTTCAATTGCAGCAGCTTCAGTTTTACTCAGCTGTATCTTAAAGCTGCATGTGCACTAATCTGAAATAATTTGTCACTTATTTTGCAAATTCCTTGAGAAAAGTATTATTTAACTCTCCAAACAGTTCTGCCTACAAAGAGATTTCTTGCTGCTTTCTTTTATGATAGAAAAGCTAATGGATGAAGTGAATTATCACAGAGAAAGCAACATACTCACATTGTATTTCCCTCTGAGTTCTTCCCAATACAAAACAAACGTGCAGCCTCTGTTTGAAATAATTAGCCGTGGTTTGCTGGGGGAATTTTGGGACTTTCATGTTGCACTAGCTTTTGATCAAAATTTCCCTGCACTGCCTTGTTTAATTCTGGCCATCTGGATTAAAAGGCTCTCTTAATCTTAAATACAGATTGTAACTCTTTCTTTTTGGAGTGCGCTGCCATAAAATTCGGGCACCTTTCCAGCTTTCTTCATTAAAGCTTGCTTTATTATTTCTATATTATGGTCAGCCATTAAATGATATGCACAATGGGCACTTGATTATAATTTGCTGGAGCTGGGAATCAGTTCCAGCAGTAATGCAGTTCTGTAATTAAAAGAAAGCATGTTTATACCTGCTAGCATCTCCTGAGAGCTGCTGAGGGTGAGGAGAAAACAGACTTGAAAGGCAACAATTTCTGCTAATAAGACATTGAAGGGCTCTAATCTGCCAGTGTTTTGTGCTGTGGAAGTGTGATTTTTCTTTTCCCCCCATAATAACTGGGTTTGAACCAAAATCTGTGGTTTGTGACAGGGATAAAAGGGCAGTTTGATTTGTCAGAAATCTCCTCAGATCTTTGATTTTTGTTTGAGGTTAGAAAGAAATGTGAATTTCTTGCAGAAAAGGAGCAATCGGGGATCCTGGAATCCTGAGTTTTGTTTCTGCTCTTGTGGGTTTTTTATCAGGGAGCTCAATCTCAACTGTTTTTTCACCTGTAAAGTTTTGAAGAACTGTGAGAAAATTGCTAGCTTTACAATTATTTTAAAAGGTAATTTTTCAGGGGAGCTCAATCTCACTGTTTTTTCACCTGTAAAGTTTTGAAGAACTGTGAGAAAATTGCTAGCTTTACAATTATTTTAAAAGGGAGTTTTTCATGGGTGTTTGTGCCATTTACTTTTATATTTTGGCTGCTGGGAAGTTGAAAGAAATAAATGTAAATTTGTCCAAGCT
>VWYI01014402.1:380399-412985 GCA_013399455.1 Anthoscopus minutus | reverse complement strand
AGATAACTGTCTCTAAAACCGGGACAGCCCCTGACCCTGCAGCACCAGCATTCCCCTGTGGAACTCCTCCAGGCAGCCAGAATGCATCTTTCCCCTCACAGAGGGGCTCTCTCAATGGAACACTTGGTTGTGCCAAAAGCACTGCACAAGCTCAAGAAGCCTGGAACCACAACCACCACCCAAAGGGTCCCCTATCCTCAGCCACAGGGAAAGAGGATTTCTCAGTGCCTGGAAAAGGCAATGCATCATTTTCCAACAGCAGCCCTGATGGCTTAGGAAACAAGTTTTTATCTATAGGACGGCAGCTGCAAGCAGCGTTTCAAGACGCAGAGGAATGACAGTGATGGCATTAAAGCTACTTTGCCTCACAAACTTTACACTCTGTCAGGGAGGAGACTGGAAGGACAGAAAACATCAGTATGCACTTCAGATTCATTTTTCAGGGAAAGCAAGCTTCCCTCTTCACCTCAGTATCACCCAAATACATCACAAAGTGATGGAAATCATATTATGATAGATAGATCAGTCACTGTGATATATATGTTTATCATGGAAGTAGCTAATTGCAAACATTCCCTTCTCTACCCTTAACTTCCACTCCTGGATCAACAAGACTCTGCTAAAACCTGAAATTACATCAGGAGATGTCCTAAACAAACAAAAAATATGTGAATCAAAGTACGTACAACTTCTCTCAATCCCAACATCTCCATACAGCAGTTCTTTACTGCAATATTTTAAAATTCCCTACCATTTTCCTGCATCATGGATTAAACTGCCTACAGTATTTTCCTCTGGGAGACATGGAACGTGAGTTGTGTGCATGTCAAATGGCATGTAAGGACACTTCCATCAGCAGTGTTATTCTCCTCATGTCACAGCAGCACCCACAGAGGTGCAGAGGAGATCAGGGCCCTTCCCTGGGTAAGGCACCACGTGCAGACAGAGCAGGATCCCTCCTCTCATGCTCCGGGAAGCTCAGGGGAGGCAGACAAGATAAACAGAGACAGGAAAGCAGTGGAGTCACCCAGAGGACACACGAGAAGCCCCAGCTCCCACAGGAGGAGGAGCTGAGCAGAGCTTGGACGCCCAGCTCAGCAGGCTGACCATTGACTCCAGCTGCTTTTTAGTGCTCAGGCACACCACTCCTCTCTGCAGAGTAGCCAACCCCACCCCGGGCATCCCTGGCAGTGCTGTCCAAAGGCCCTGGAGCTCTGGCAGCCTCAGGCCATGACCATTCCCATTCCCTGGGGAGCCTGGGCAGTGCCAGAACCCTCCAGGGGAAGAATTCCTGATCTCCAGCCTGAGCCTGCCCTGACACAGCTCCATAAATGAACACACACAAAACCCCACAGCAGCATTCTGAGTGAGAGGGAGCCACAGCTCCTCCACTGCAGCAGAGTTTCAGCACAACCCAAAGCTGTCACTACCCTGCATTACCCCACACAGCTGTCACAGCCAAGTTTGCCCAAGGATATAAAAACACCTACCAAAAATACAGAGCTGCACAAACTTACTCCCATGCTGAATTTTTTCCTCCTGCACGTCAACTCACACGCAGGCGACATAAAATCTTGAATATGGGCAGCTGAAGGTAGCAGGCAGCAGCACACAAGTATTTTTTTATTGTCTAAAATCCTGCACTGGTCAGTCAAAGCTTAAAATAACCCCAGCCTTCTGCCCTGTTCAGTGCCCTTGCAAATGCAGGCTGAACGACCTCATGTTTTCTCCCAAGGGATGGGTGAGGCTGTCCAGAAACACCAGCTGGATCCTTCAAAGACAGCAATGACAAAACAGCTTGCAAAATATAATTTCTGCATCAACTTCAAGGTTCAGCCATTCCCTCAGCTATCAGACAGGTCAACCTGGGGATGCCCAAGCCATTCTGCTGTGAATTAGAACATTGCAGCTTCAACTATCCATGTTGGAATCTTAGTGAATAATGCTATGGAACATGAATTTATAGGTGAGAGGGAGGGAGAGAAGGTGGTTTGTTTGAATTCAGCCACAGCACTGGTCTCAAGCTCCAACAGCAGTGACTTCCAGCAGGTCCCTCTCTGAGCAGAAAGCAGCACTTCAGTTTCAATTTGACTATTCCTGAACTTCACAGTATTGTGCTGCTGTCGTAGCCAGCAACAGAGCAGAAAAGGAAACAAGAGATCACTAGATGGTTTGCAGCAGGCTCACCACAGCTTTGATTAGCTCAAGCCACCATGATTAACTCAACTTGGATTTCCAAACTAGGCACTCCTTTAAATACAGCTCCAGCATCAGCTGTCAGTCTGTCACCCACCTGCCCAGTTCTGTGCCTTGGTTTCCTACATCCAAGGAACAGGCAGGGATATTTCCCAGGGGAGGGTTCAGTGGCTGCACACTGCTTTGGAAATGTAAGGCACTACAGGTGCAGCTCCGTCTCTCAAACCAACCCCCTGATTATTCTGGTCTTCACAGCACTCACCTCAGCAATAAGCAAATTCCTGCGCAAGGTGTCCTGCCCGTGGCAGGGGTTTGGAACCATTACCTGAATAATCCCAGCTCTGACTTCCCAGTCTGTGCTGTGCCTCTGTGGCAAGGCCCAACAACCCTTGTCTCCCAAGATAAAGCTTCTGACTCCAAACATTTACTTCCTTGTGCTTTTGTAATGTCTCCAGAAGGTCAAGGCAGGGACCATCAGTGCACCAACACTTCTCTGCTCTCTTGCACTTACTCTTCACCAGTTTAATCATCACTGGCATATGTAAATGGCTGCAACTCTGGCCTAGAAACTTCTTGTCAGAGCTGCCTTCCTTCATGGGCCTCAATGAGCAAAGGGCTTAATCTGAGAAAAAGCTGGAGCAGGCACCCTGCACCACAGAGAGCCGACCTCTGAAAGAAGAACAGCCACCTGAGGGTAAAACACAGCAGCTCATACACCACCAAATCATTATTTCCCCTGGCTGAGGTGACATCAGCCAGGCTACAGGGACACCACAAGAACCTGACCACATCAGCCCAGCAGGACATCTCCCAATGGATTAATACTCCAGGGAGTCCTCAGAGCTCAAAAAGCATCTCCAGGTGACCATGTTGCTATGGAAAACCACACAGCACCTGTATTTACCTAACAATAAGCATTATTCATATTTTTCCCATGGAAGCTAGTAACAGCCCAAAAGCAAGAACTTCAGATGGGAGGAAAAAAAAAAGCAACATGGACATGAGAGGCAACACCAAAAGCAGGGAGAGAAAGCAATAATGCAAGCTTAAAGCATCAAAAACTCTCACTGTAGCAAACCTCAATGAAACATGGCCCTACATTTTTAGAAGCAAAATTAATTCAGCCAAGATTTAAAAAAGAGAACAACCTATCCCTTGAAACCAAACATTTTCCATTTTCCATAACCGCCTAAAAAAAGTTTTGCTTCACAGATAACCAGTCATTACTCAGACTTGTAACAAATAAACTTCTTTTTAATCAGAAAAACAGCAAGAGCAAAATATATGTGACTATTTGCATCGGTTTTTTTCCCATCTTTTTCAACTGCAGTTTTACTCTCTCTTGTCCCCCATCCTTCTAAACCAGCTGGAAAAATTAAACCCATGGTTTTGCAGAACTCTACACCCTCTTTAAGCAGGGCTGGCAGTGCTTCCCTGCAGCACCTGCAAAGAGAATCCAGCTTGCAGGGAGCAGAGACTGTTCCCTGCACATCCCTGCCCCAGAGCCTCCAGCACACGCAGAGGTCGAGCCCAGCAGCCCAGGGCAGGGCAGTGCAGGGCAGACATCCCCACATCACAGCCCTGGCAGCACCGAGGACACGCAGCCCGCTGAGCCCATGCACCCACGGGCAGGAGCTGCTGGCACAGCACTGGCTGCCTGTCCCCAGCCCAGCCCAGTCTGTCCCCAGCCCGTGGCCAGCACTGGGAGGCAGTGTGAGCCCCCAGAGCTCCATGGGCTCTGGGCTCCCATGAGGTGACTGGCACAGAGCTGGCTGCCAGCCAGCGCCACTGAGCCCTCCAGCACAGCCCCACGCTGCTCTGCTCTCCTTGTTTTAATTTTTATTTTAAGAAGAAACATTTATGGTAAGTATAACGATCTCAATCACAATGGGAACAGACTCCAGCTGGCAGGAAATCAAAGCTGTGACTGAACATCACCACTGCCACTCGCTTTGGCAGCTCCACACACCCACATCGTGGGCTCCAGCACGGGAATGTTTGACTGGGACTCAGGATCCCTCACACCCCTCTGCGTGTCTGTGCATACACTCCAGCCCAGCTCCCAGCAACAGGCCCTCACTTGACAGGGAAGCAGTAAAATCTGACTCTTGATAGTCAGGATTCAATCAGCAGCCTTGAAGAAAGGCACATCATTCAGGTGGATCTGCCCCAAGTGGCCATTTTTAAGCTGTGGAAATAAACAGACATCTAGAAGAGCTGGTAATTCTCCCCAGAACTCAAAGCACCACTACAGCTTAGAGAAATTCAACCACAGCCACAGAATAATCACCAGCCCCAAGTCAAATTGTTATTCTCCTCCCCCACAACATGCAGGCTAAGTGTCCCCACAAGAGCATTTACCAGAGGCTTGTATTTGGCAAGTCAGCAAGCAGCCCTGCTCCAGCTCAATAGCTTCACTCTCCAGACATGTTCCAAAGGTTCTCCTGCTCATCCTGGCACGTGCAGCCCTCCTACCCAAGCCCAGAGCTCCAGGAGGAAAAAATCCCTCTTCCACAGTGTGCTTCCCCACCCTAACTTCACCAGCATATCCCCTTGAAAAAGGACTTGCAGAATTTGCAAAATGCCTTTTTTCAGGTTGTTTTCCCCTCAGAGGAAAAGCAAGAACTGGCAAGGGTGGGAAGAGAGCAGGTCCTCAATCCAAATTGCTGTAATTCCATTCCCAACCCTGCCATCACCTCCCCCTGGGACACAGAGCACATCCATAGGTTTCCTTCGAAAGAGGGATGTGCACACCCAGCACCTTCCACATCACAGGCACTACAGCTGAGGGCTGAAATAATCCTTGCAGAAGCTCAAACTACTCCTGTCACCAGCCTTGGACAAAAGACAGACACTGCAGAAAATGTGATGAAGGTCCCAACCCATCCAAGCCACCCAGGTTTAAGCACATGGCTGGACCAGCTCCACCAGGACTGCTCAAGCGCTTGAATTCCGCACACACAAACCCTGGAAAAATGGGAATTGTTTGATATTTAGGGGGTGGAAGGGCATAACAGCAGTTCCCATCTCAATCCTAACAGAAGTTTTATTTCTGTCAATGTCATCAGATTTGAGTCAAATATCCAAAGGCATATTTACATGAAATGAATGGAATGGAAAAAGAAGAATTCAAATGCTGTTTTAAATAAGCATGAGAAGTACCTGTGTAAAGATTTCAAGGCTCCATCATGACACTATCCAACAGAGACGAGGGAACAAATGTTAATCTAACACAAGATGTATGCACAGCATAAATCTCCACATTCATTGTGCAGAGACAATAACATCTTCCCACAGCTTATAACTGTATTTAAAATTCATTTATGTAAATTACAATAGCACACATATGATAAAATAGTTACAGCAGAATGTGCCCTTTGCTCAAAACAGAAGGACTGACAGAAAAGGTATTTTTAATAGTAACAAAAAATATCTATTTCTCATTTAAATTATTTTTAAGTAAGTGCTCTCAATCATACACTATTAATTTCTCCAAATTACTGTAAATCCAAAGGCAATAAAATCCTGTTATGGAAGCAACAATCAAAATCACCAAATCAGGGGAAAGAAAAAAAAAGGAAAAAATGGCATTAAGCAAGCAGTCAAGATTGATTAATAACAGGAATAAGTCTGTGATGATTTGGACTGGGAAGAGAGAGTTCCAGTACTAAAGACAGAGACCAGAAAGAGCATTTAAAGCCTTCCTGTAAGGACAGAGAGCATCTGGGCCCAGGGAAAAAAATAATTTTAAAACTAATGTATGGCTCACCTTGTGGTTAGGACACAGGGCAGCAGAGCCAGAGAGGGAAGAAGGGACTTTATTGTGGGAAACTTCATTCAACCGTGTTTAAAATGGAAAATGCACAAAGCTCCAGAGATAATGCCAAGTTGTATCTGGTTCCAATGAATCTCAGAGCTCTACAGTCAGTATTAACTTACAACACACTTACCCACAACTTTGGAACAGCAGCATTACATAATTGGAACCGGGGTGCATTGGCCAGCGGCGCCCCAGCGGGCAGGACACCCATTCCAGCCCTTCAGCTGCAGCTCTCCCTCAGGAGCCCCAGCTGAGCAGAAGCCCTGACTCGTTTCTGATGGCTCTGGAGGCATTGACAGCAAGCAAAAGAACCTCAACCAAGCCCAGGCTCTCACTAACCTTTCTCCCAAGCCCCATCTCTACAGAACACACCCAGCCATGCAGCACCTTCCGTTCCTCCCACTGCTGCTCTGAGGACAGATTGGCATGGGGCAGATTAATAATGACAATTACGCTCACCAGATGCTATGGAGACGTGTCTGAGTCACCAGACATGCTCAAAGACAAACACGTTTCCTGAAGTACCAGCTGAGGGAACATAATCAGAACTACAAGTACAAGGAGAGAATTAGTACAGCACAGAAGGGCAAATACTGGACCTACTTAGAACACAGTGTTATTTTTTAACAAGAGAAATTAAAACATGAAGTTAGTATTCTCACTCCCAGGGCAATGTTCAGACAGTTTTCTCCCCTCTGGCCCAACCATTAAATAAACTACAGGTTTCAAAAAATGTTCCAGTTTTGGTTCCAAGGTCTCAGCTCCCTTCTACATCCTAACACAGAAAGTAGCCGGGAGGAGAAGCAATCTATTTCGCAATATTTTATCATCAAACATAATTTGGATTAAAAGCAGTTTTTATGGAAGCTCTCAAGCAGCCTTATTGAATGTGACATTTCAGGCCAGATTTCTCAAAAGCACTTCACAACAGAATCCTTGAGAAGTGAGATTAATTGTTACTCTATTCATTAAACAGATAAGAAACTGAGGCATGGAGATCCTTGTCCAGAAAGTACGCACAGAGACAGGACTACTCAGAAAAAGACTTATAGAAGAAGGAATAAAAGAAATCCATAATTTTCTTTTAACTGAGCCATCACACCAACCAACACAAGTTCCTTTCATTTTAGTTTTCTTTTGCTTAGGAATTCTACTTAGTTTGGAAGAGTAATTGTCATAACTCATTTTACCAAACTGCAAAGCAGCTATCTGGGGCTTTTCCTCCTATTACATGTTAATTCATAGACAACTCACTCTCCAAGACTGAGCACAGTTACTGCCTCAACACCAAACCTTCTACCAGGTGGCTGCAGATACTCAGGGTTATGTGGAACCACATCCTGCTCCCTTCCCGACTACAGGATGCTCCTGCCTCCCCTCCACACTTCCCCCAGCAGCTCCTGACAACGAACAGCTTTCCAAACCTACAACTGGAAGCCCCAACTGCGACAGACCGGAGCATTGGACCAGGAAGATTTGCAGCAGAGCTGCTGGCCTTCTTCCCAGTGGGGAGGGATAAAAAGGTCAAGTAGATGTTTGATTTGTGCTCTGAGCCACTAAGCCTAGCATGCAGCCACCCCCAGTCATGCCCAGGGACACTCCTCACACTCCCCAAGTCGCTGGAACAGCAGCTGCTTCAGAGCAGAGGAACTCCAGCACTGAAGGAGAAAACCACACCAAACTCACTCATCTGCCTCCAGAAGCGCTGGGAGAGGTTTGTTTAGCACAGCGTGCAGCAGGATACATGTGCCCACATGAATGCCTGAATTAGAAAAAATTAAGCATTCATATGCATACCCATCTATTCTTAATGCCTCTTCCTTCCCTGATTACATGTTCCAAATGAAGGCAGCAGAGGGAAGAAAAACTTAAGAGAAAAATTAATCAATCAGCTACTTGAGCCTTTTACGCTTTCACAAATAATCAAGTAATGGTGGCAAAGTATCACAGAGCATCTCCCCCATTATCCCAGGGTGGGGATTCAGCTCAGCATCGTGATGAGCTGAGGGAGGCAGCACTGCAGGGCAGGCACCAGCCCTGCTCGGGGGAAATTACAGCAGCAGGGAGCAGCTCGGAGCCAGGCTGAAGGTGCATTTCTATGCATACACACACACACACGTATACCCACTGCAAATTCTGATTTGAAAAAAGGAGCAGAGGGGTTAAAACCCCCAGAAAAGTGAATACACAGACAAGGCAGCCCAGAGGTCTGCCTGTGTTCATCAGTGCGATGGAGAGGGACTTTTTACATGGGCAGATAGCAACAGGACAAAGAGTAGTGGCTTCACACTGACAGACGGGCAGGGTTAGATGGGATTACTGGAAAGAAATTCTTCCCTGTGAGGGTGAGGACATCCTGGCACAGGTTGTCCACAGAAGCCGTGGCTGTCCCATCCCTGCAAATGTTCCAGGCCAGGCTGGACAGAGTCCTGAGCAACATGATGCAATAAGCGCCATCCCTGCCCATGGCAAAGGGCTGGAACTGGGTGATCTTGAATATTGCCCCTTCCATCCCAAGCCTTTTCAAGATTCTGTGATGTATGAGCTCTTCTACAGGCGTTTCCATGTCCCTTTTTCCCATCTCAGATGAGGGGTGAATAGGAGACAACCCACTAGCAGGCACAGAGGCTCCAGGGAACCACGACTTGTTTGTTATTTGTTCCCATCCCTAGGGTGAGATCCCACACCACCCAAGCCTCCACCCCTGCACAGCACCCCTTAGCTGGCCAAGAAAATAACAAGCTACATATGTTGGTTCATGGGAGCTGCTGCTGCATGATGAGGCAGAAATGGGATAACTTCCATCAGTACATTAAATTGGACTTTGTCATGGCATAAGTTGTCTTAAAGTGGCTTTAATGGTTATGGAAAAATACTCCCTCCCTCAAACACACACTAGGCTGATCAGACCAATAGAGCTGTGCTTGTAATGCTGCTTATTTCACTTAAAGCTTTATTACAGCACCACAGTGCTGATTGGCTTTAGAGAGGGATGTCTTTACAGCATTTAAAAGGTCTTGTGTTTAATTAAATTAGCTGCACCTGTATATATTATGTGCAATAAATCAACTATAATTTGCTACCATAGGCAGCTATTTCTCTTCCCTGTGTTATTTATTGCTCAGCATCATTAGGTCGAAGGCTCTTCTAAGATACACTAAGAAATGGCAGTTTAGGGACCAAAAGCTATAACTCATTTCGTTTTCCCCCTCCCTCTTCAGTGGCGTCAATCACATTTCTTGTACACTTGAACAAACATCACTATGTAAGAGATTCTGGCACCCATTATGTGTGTGTTCATACATATATTTATAGATAAAATAATATGAATGTTTCCCACACATTTTGGTCCTGACTTCCATTTGCACAGATCTACCAGCAAAATGACATAGCCCAAAAAGTACACAAATAAAAACAAATACATAAAATTAAACAAAATAAAACAATAGTACTGGATTCTTGGTCCTTGATGCTACACAGCAGTGGTGCTGTGGTACTCCAGCTCTGCCACACACCATCTCTGAATACAATTTAGAAACTTACTCACCCAGGGATCACAGACTGCAATCCACCCCTGTGGCAAACAGCAGCAGTGACTGTATTACCAGCACTTTGTAATTTATTTTGGGCTTTTTTAGCCATTCAGACACGCTACTGGATTTTGCACAGCTTGGCTTGCAGTCAAGATCATGATGGTATTATCAGTTCTGCTCCATGCTTTACTCACAGGAAGAGTTTAGGAAGCACTAGCTACTAGTGTGGAAGGTGCCAGTGCAATGTTTGCTGAGATTTCCAAAGAAATTAACAGATCCATTCTGCCCCCCTCAACCACCTCCTGCCTCCCCTTCCCAGTGCAGAAATAATTTACAGTAGTAAAATGAAATCAAAGGAGGGGAGTAAAACAGTCCAGGAGCTCAGGATCCTGCCTTGGTCCAGCATGCTCCCAAAGCAGCCAGAGAGAGCAGTCTGGGTACTGCACTCTGCTCCTCAGGGCTTTATTATTCATTTTTTAACAGCTGCTACAACACACTGATGTTCACAATGCATTAAATATCTTCCCTGCAATATTTTTAAACCATTTAACTGGCACGGAATGTCATGCAAGAGCTAATGTAAGGGAAGCTGTCCCAGGGAATGCAGAAGTATTCCAAGGGCTTGGTGTTGCTGCTCAACCATGTCCTCTTTAACTACACCTGTTCTGTGATTTCTATTTGATTCCTAGACTCAGATATGAAATAACATCTCAGTTCCTTCTCCCCTCTGCATATATTTTAATTATGTTATTCTTCTAAATACTAAACAATCAGCTTTCAGAGTAACACCAGCCATCAGGGGACATGCACAAAATGAGCACCAATCCTAGCAGGAGTAGAGAATACCTGCAGAGGCACCTACTTATAGAGTTAGGGATTAGGAAAAAAGTACTGGTATTCTGAAACACAACTCTTCAGCATCCAAAATCACTGCTGCTCTCTCTCCACAGAATTGCTGCTCATTAATACATCCAAGTGATCAGAGAAAAACAGCAAGGAGCTTGAACTTTGTTTACAAAAGACAAAAACTCAATAATGAAACAAACCAGCTCATTTAGCTCACATGAATAAACTAAACTTGTAAAAAAGATAGTCCAGTTGACAAACCTGTGCTTGCATAGAGTAGGAGCCCATCCAGGTGGAGACAGAGCTTGTGATCTCTGCTGTCTCACCTTCCCCATCACCTTCATCACTTTCAGCACCACTGTCCTGGTCTGCTCAGACCAGGCTCTGTTCTCCCAGGCCTCACACCAGCTTTGTTCACAAAGGAGAAGAACCAAATCCAAGCAGGCTGTGACCCTGGATAGTCCTCCTGTCTCCCTCTCCACAACACTTTTTGAAAAATACCTCTGGGACTAGCAAAGAAAACACATGGGAATGGCTCCAGGCTGGTGTAGGAGCAGAATCCCAGGCAATGCCCTTGGAGGGCAGAGCAGTGAACTCAAAGGCGCGCACAGCACACAAAACCAGGCAGAGGAAACACTACAGTAAGAGAACTATTAATAAAAATTAAAAGGACATTCAGGAGTATTACGAGCCAGATTGGGAGCTGGCAGGGCATGGGGCTCAGGGAGGCCTGACATTAAACCCAAGAGAGATTATGTAACCTAAGCTGTCCGGCGATCATCTGTTCCTCTGGTGTGGCTTTAAAGCGGCAGTGGGGCTGGCATCAGCTCCAGCAGCCACCCGGGCTGGGACAGCTCATCTGTGTCCCCTGACATCTGGGCACTGCCAAACCCAGTGTGCAGCACACCCACAACATTCCCTCCCACACATGGCCCCAGAGCACAGAGCAGGGCTGGGGGCCACTGGGCTCTGTCATCTCAGCACCATCCCGGCTGCAAGTGCCGAGCGAGGCAAACCTGGGTCTTCCTCTCTGAGGCACAGCCTGCCCTGCACATGGCATCAGCTCCAGCCAGATGGACCACATGAAAAGCCTTTCTTGCTTTGTCAAAAGGCTTCAGCCAAGCCAATATGCTCTAATTTCTGATCTGGCAAGCATGGGGGTGCAGCCCCTGCCTCATTTTAAACACTATGCAAAATCTACAGCTCACAGAAACATCCCCCCTCAGCCCAGGACAGCACTAACTGAGACGAGCACTTCAAAGCTGTGCCACCACAGCTCACTGAACATCCCCTTCCCCAGCTCTGACCTCCAGAGCTCATTTTGGCCAGAAAGGTCAGTGGTATCACAGCTCCTCATTCATCAAGCCTGAACACCAATAACTTTGTCACCTCTTAGAATGAACAACACGAGTGCTCCAAGCCCACTTTGCTGGTTACGTCAAAGGCTGGGAGATGCTGCCTGAATCCTGGCAGAATGGCAGGAAACAAAAGTGGTCTCAGCATGAACAGGGAGCAGGGACTTGATTATCTGCAATTAGTGAATCGATGATTCTTCAAGACGCTGATTTAGGCCAGCACTTCTTATTAGCAACAGTCAAGGAAAGCACAAGGGCAAATTGCATCAGAGCCAAGCCCAGCTCCCAAATATTGTTTCATTTAAAAACTAATAACTGCAGGAACTCGGATACACACACACACACCCCATCATCACTTCCCTGAGGTACATGCTGAACCTAACCAAGTCCCCACCACCATGGAAACAAGTAATGTTATTATTTTGCTCCAAATACACAGGTATCTTGGGTAGTCAGATGTTAATAGCCCACTGTGGAGGGCACACACTCATTTTAGTGGCTTGGCTGGGGTTACAGATCTGCACCCTCACTGCAGGTGGAAAAGCCTAGTGAAGTCCCTGGGAAGACGCCCGCTGGGTTTGGATGAGGCCCTTCTGTTTTTAAATACTTGATCTAATTTTGTCTTGTAACATTACACAAGAACACAGCTGTATATTTAGTCTCAGAGTTAAACCATTAATTTGCAACTTAAAATTTAGTACTACTCTCCATTAATAATGCCATTACATGGGTTATGTTCATATTCTATCTGAAAGTTTAAACACAAGAGGTCTCACTCAAACATCTTAAGATTAAACCTCTGCGCCCATTTGAAATCAGTCACCAAGACAGGTATGGTATAAAATATACAACAGCAGACAGCTTCAATATACATTTTACTTTCATTTGTCTGAGATGTTTGTGCCAAGAATCCACTTGAGCCTGCTCTTCACTCGATTAGGGAGAAAAATTTGTTTTTAAAATGATTAAAAGCGTAACACTGCCCAGTGTCATGTCCCTTCCAATAATCTTCAATTTGTGGGACTGTCTTTGAAACTGTAGCAGAGCAGTTTTACCACTCACAGCATGTATTTTTGATTTAGTAATCCTTACACTTCCAGAGGAGTTACTGGAAGAAAAAAAAATATCATTAACCCATTGAATTTAAAAAGAAAATCAACAAAAAAGCCCAACATTTAGCTGTTTTAAGTGAGAATCAGACAGGTTTAAACCCTGAAGAGGAATTATTATTTGTACTAAAACAATTTTAAAAAGAGAAAATTAAAAAGGCCAGGTGGAATTCCAGCACCATTCCTTCAGCAGCGCATGAACACCTTAGGGCACTGTGGCAGTGCTTGGAGCAGACCCAATGGACTCTGTTGTGCTCAGAGGTGCTGAGTTACGCTTTCATGGAGACAAAAGGATGGGCCCCTGCACTCCTTCCCATCACAAACACAGATAAATTCCAGTCCTGAAGTACAGGAAATTAAAACAGAATAATAAACTAAGAAAAATGCTTCCAGCAGGGAAAGAAATCCTGACCCAGTGCTTGTGCCCTGCAAAGAGTTAAAAGCCTCAGCCCCAGCCAGCCCTGCTGATCTTAGTGCAGCTGCTACCTGCAGCCACGGCCCCTCAGTAGCAACACACAAGGGGAAAGTGCAATTTTGAGCTTCTCTTTTCATCTCTATGGTGACAAAAAGCTCTGCAGAGGGAAATCAGGGTGCCTTCCACTCAAAAGGTTTCTCATTTTCAATGACTGCCTTTCACAATATTTTAATTAAATCTCTGGTTGGGAAGCTTTAGAGAAAAAAAAAATTCAGATTGTGGGGCTCATTTACAACAACACAGTAAAAAAAGGGGGAAAATGTATTTGAAGAATTTTTAAAATAGAAAGATTCTTTGGTTAAAGACTTAAGAACAAATCTACCAGCTGCAAAGTTTTATGAAACCAGTATGTGAAGGGGCCAGGAAGTCTTCCCATAACAAAAACATTTTCTTGCATGCAGTACGTCTCTGGAATTTTGGGGGAGGCTGAAGGACTGCAGAGCAGAGGCTCCTTTCCCGAGGGGTTTCTGAAGAAGCCACCCTGCAGCCTGCCCAGCACACCGGGGACACAGCACGGCCACCCCAAGCCTGCAGGAGAACAGCAAGGCCGTGTGTTTACCTGTGTTTTCACAAGTCTCAGTTCGCTGCTACCAACAAAACACATTTATCTGTGTTTTCAGAAGTCTCAGTTTGCTGCTAGCTACAAAACACGGCGCCACTGCCCAAGGAAGGGGCAGGCCCGTTCTGCACAGCACACAGGGCACCCAGGGCTCACTGCCTCCCACACCACATGCTTCTCAGCAGAGCCTGCTCCCAGCAGGACACCCTGAGAACACAGCGTGCCCATCCTTTCTCCTGGGCCCAAGACACTCCCCAGAAGACCCTGCCACAGACAGACTGCACCCCAAGGTGCTCCCCGGCGCCACAGGAACAACCTTGTGACACAGAGGGAAAAGCCCATCTCATGGAAAGGGCTGGAACCACCTAAGGGGCACTGGAAGTTCATACTAAAACCACAGAATACATGCATTAAAACAGCACAGGAGGACCAGGAGCCATCCTGGAGGCCACCAGAAGTCCCACAGACACAGCACTTGCCCAGGATGCCCATTTCACTCCAAGTGAGCAGTATCCAGCTGGAGAACGTGGGGAAATGATGACTCTGCAATTAGAGCCTCCAAACAGCGCCAAGAGATTCAAGCGTGTTAATAAACGTAAAGCTCTGGACAAAGCACTTCACCTTTCATCCAAGCTCTGTTTCATAATGTGGGAATAATGCCCCTATACTTCACCTAAAATAATTGCCAAAATAACATATTCCTACTGCAAGGTGTGGTGAACTTCTTTGAAAGCAGCACTGTGACAGCGCAGAGTTTTCAAGTATCCTGAACCACAGGACAAGCACATTGTTAATTTTTTTAAGTTAACAGAATACTGAAGTAAAATGTCTAACTAGGCACGTGGAAAGAAACATTCTGATCCTCTTTTTAAAATAAAGATGGGGGCGCAGGGCGCTGCAGTGACACCTGAGCCTGGATCCCCCCGAGTTCCAGACCGGTGCCTTTGTCACCGCGCTTAAAATAAAAGAGAGCACAAGGGATTCAGCCAGGCTGGCCACTTATCCAGCATCTCCCTGCTGGCTGGAAATTGCTATTCTAGGAGCTATCCAATCTTTAACGACTTCTGGACTAGTTGCATTTGATTTCAGGGCAAAGGCCATGCCCAGAGGGAGACCCCAGGAGGAACTCCTCCCTCCAGCTCTCAGGTCATTCTTAAGGCCATCTGAAAGACGACAACAAAATGGTTTACTGCTCACACAGGCTAAATATCAAGAGCTCTAAAATGAAATACAGCCTCTTTTCAAAGCTACCAACAGGCAAAAAGTCTGTTTTTGACAATAAAACACTGGTCAGGAGTGGGATCATTCGGGACCAAAGGTTTCTTTTAAATTGATACAAACAGAACTGCCTATTTTTCATGTAAATTATTAATTTTTCTAAAATCATAATCACTGCTGTAAGTCCAGCTACCTCTGTACGCAAAGCCCTTTCCACATACATATTTTCCTGGGGGAAAAAAGGCTTATCCCCACAAAGGAGTATGAAATAAATTGCTTTACTGAAGGTTAATAATATCCTGTCGCCGTGGTAAAAGACTCAATTACAAAACCTTCAGAAGAGCTCCCAAGGAACTCATCTGCCTGCAGTGACAGAGGCTTAAATAGCCAAAATACACAGAAAGGCTAAGCACTTCCCAAAAGAGAGGAAAAGGGGGAAAAGATGGGGGAGTTAAGTTAAAAAACCTGGAAATTGGACACTCAAGGTTATAAAAAAAACCCAAACACACACAACCACAGTTCCTCTCTACACACACAATTCTCTATAATCTCAGCAAGAATTATGGCCTAGGGAGACCAACACTAATTTTAGTATCAGATTTATTATGCAGCAGGGAGCAGAAATCAGTCAGGCCTGTCTCTCTGTCCTAATGGGCAGAACTGGCTCACGCTCCAGGAAGGCTCTGCTGAAGAATGGCTCAGGCCTGGTGAAAAACAAAGCCCCTGGGGCTCCCCGAAGCACAAACACGATGCGTTTCTTAGAAGCCACAATAAAACACAATGATACTCCTCATTTTGCAGTGCTGCTGCCACAGGAGCCCAAAGCCCAGCACCCAGAGCTCCCGGCAGAGCCGCTGCGGGCACGGCCGGGGCTGCAGGGCCCGCCTGGGATCAGAGCCTGGCCACCACAGGCCCCGCTGCCCCGGCACGGCCGGGAACCCGCGACCGGGACCGGCCCCGCTGCCCAGCCCGCCCTGAGCACGGTCTCTGTGCAGGGAAGGGCAGGGATGTGCCAGGGCTGCGGGGCTGGAACCTGGCATCTCTCAGCCACGGGGGCAGGCAGAGGTGGAGGCACGGAGCACTCACAACCACGGCTCCAGCCAAGCACTTCCTCCCCTCTCGATGCCCACAGCAGAAGCCCAGTTCTCCAACAGAGCTGTGTGCAGGGCATACAGCACTGCTGTGTACTCACACACACACAGCCCTTCCCCAGAAAGGCACCAGCAGCTCTGTGCTCCCTGTTTCTCACCCTGTACCACAGGAGCTCACTGCAGCTTTGGAAGCTCCAAGCAGATGTCTGTTCTTCAGGGCTCTCATCCCTCCCTCTTAAACACTTTACAGCCTTTCGCTGTGTCTGCTTGTGCCCCACTCACACCATTCTTAAGATGCTTCAACTGCCCACCGAAGCCAGGCCTATCCTCAACAACTGTTTCTAATAAGCCAGTACTAGTTACAAAAGCCTTCTGCAGAAGGTTTCATGAGTGACTCACTCCCATCTCCAATGATGCAACAACCCAGGCCATTTCCACACACGGCCTCATCACCTCCCAGGGGCTGCAGTTCCTCACCCAGCACTGCCCAGGGCACAGCCAGGACACCCCAACTCCTCCCCAGCACATGGGAATATATAGCCAAGCAGGTGCAGCCCCAGCACACATCAGGTTTGGTGCCTTCTCCTAAGGCACCAGCAATTCGTTTCAAGTACTGCAGAACACATGAGCAGCACTTCTGTTTTGCACGTCCATAAAACAAGGGTGATGACAATCACTTACCTCATCTCTGTGAGATAAGAGCAAGGGCCACATTTAAACTACTTTAAGTCATTTCAGCACACAAGTCTTTCCTGAAAGGAGGACACTGATGTCTCCAGGAATGTACATACCACAGACTATCAACCAACATTCTGAACAAAACTTCCAAGAATCCGTTTTTTACTCACAGCTCGCTCAGCTCAACACCAGAAACTTTCAAACCATCACTATCTCATTTTACTTTCACATAGTGGACAGGCAGGCACACGCCTCTGAAAACTGCACTCCCTATCCTTTGTCTATCTAGTCACTTTGCTAGCAGACTTCTGGTTTTGTTTTTAAAATGCCCTTGGAGTGTATTAAGCAACTCAGAAGCTTTTTGCTTTGAGTTGCTCTAACAGAAGTTAGCAGATAACTCCTGCTAACTCCAACAAAAATAAAGACTATCATCACTAAGAAATGAAGAAAAGTACATCAAAAACATGCACAATCAGGTCAGTTGTTCACCTGGTCCTAATTCAGTGCAAGAGCAATAAAAAAGCAGGCTGCATCTACTTTCCTCTTTTAAAATACTTGTCTTTTGCATCAAAATCTCAGAAAAAAAAAAGGAAAAAAGCATAACCAGTCTCCCCCCCAAAACAAGCGCCTCCCCCACTCCAAAAAAACTAGTTAAAAACTAAATTAAAACTTTACCTTCATAGCTCAAACCAGCCCCTGACCGTCCAGGAAGAGACTACAGCAGTTGTGGCTGCTCCATCACCTCCTCCACTGACTACCTTCACCCAGAGCAGGTGATTGCAATCAAAACTAGGGGCCTGAGAATTGGTTTCAGGTTAGGGCCACACCTGCCTAATCAGCATCACAGCAGGGGAGCAAGGGACAGGAGAAACCAGCAGAAGCCCCTAACACTGGCCTTGATCAGGGGTTAACTCAAATCACCTGCGCCCAATCTTGGGCTCACAATGCAGTACAAAATCCAGACTCTGCACACGCTGCTCCTTCCACTGCTTCAGCTGCCCAAACACCAAATCACCTCTTCCTCCCTCTGCCTCTTCACAGCCCAGAGCACATTTTCACCTGCATAACCAGCACCAATAATCAGCCAAGAAATTCAGGACTTGCTCTCTGATCTCTGTTCCACCTCAAGAAGCGCCTGGCAGCATCCGTTTGTCTGCCTCGATCCAACAATCTCCAGCCCTCAGGAATGCGAGACAAACAGGTGCTGCTGCCCTTCTCTCAGCTGGAGCCAATTCAGAGCATTTCAAGGAAACACACCAAGGCACGCTTCAGCAGTGAGGGGCTACACCTGCCCAAGACCTTTAAGAACATTAAGAAGCAGCAAAATTTCATCTGACCATGTCCATGTAGTAAATTTACCCTGCCCCTGTATTTTTTCAGCTGCACCCAGGATGAAATAAGATACATGAGTGAGGTGTTTTGCAACAATACTTGTCCTCTCCTACCCCTTTCTCTCCCCATCACTTTTGAATGAATTTACCCTTTATGTTACTTTCCACATACTGTAAGAGATCGGGATTACACAGCACCAGCTGAATAATGTTCTGCTCACACTATCATCAGCTTCATGTGTTCAGATGACAGTGATGGGGACTATAAAGGCACGAAGACAGATAATCACTGCTTATGTCTGCAATTATAGTTCCAATAAAGCTTCTTCATGGCTCTTTAGCACTAAGGCTTTTGGACTGGTAAGTAAATTGTTTTAATATTTTTTTCTGTTCCACATTTTGTTCTTTTCCTATTGCACACACATGTTTAATCGAGAGAGAAGACAAATGCCTCTACTAAAATATCCACTGGAAATATCTACAAAAAGATGTCCAGAAATCTAAACTGACTACCACAAAATCAAATCCATGCTCACAAAACTTTGGGGGAATCATAACTGTGGAAGACTTTCAACTATCATTGTATTTGATGGGGAAGATTAATGACATAGTGGATGTGACCAGATGAAAAAGAGAGAGGGGAAAAAATAAAAATCACACAGGACAATCACAATTCCCTCCTCATACATAAATTGCCAGGCATGTCACATGCGGAACCTGCTGCTTCGATCCCAGTTCCCAGGATTAGGTGAGGCAGGGTTTTAGAGCACAAAAGGTGCTGTGGCAGGAGATTCTCCCTGGAGTCCCAGGGACCCCAGGGAGGGCTGGGGCAGGAAAGGCAGGAAAGGAGGGACACAGGCTCCTCATGCTGGGGCAGCCTGTCCCCAGAGCTGTGGAACCACATCAGGACACCATCCTGCACGCACAGCACCGAGGCACCACGGCAGCTCTGGCCATGGCACCCAGGGAGGAGCAGGCACAGCTGTGCCGCCCCATGAGCCGGCCGGCTCCGGAGCGTCCAGCAGGCTGAGCAGCCAGTGCTTCTCTGCAGGCAGTGAATCTGCAGCTCAGCATGCTTCCCCCTCTCCTCACTTTACTGAGGGCACCAGGAGCAGCCTTCTGAGCCCACTAAATCCTCTGCCGGGCTCCCCCCTTGCTCCCAGCCCCCCCCCCACTTGTTTGTAGCCATGAGACCAGCGTGAGCCATAATTCACAGCACCAACTCCCTCTCCTGCTGTGGCCTTGCATCCTTATCTTGCTTCCCCTCTCGGGAGCGCGGAAGCGCTGGCGTGCAGCAGGAGCCTCAGCAGTTACAGCCTCTGCCGCAAACCAGAGCACTGCCACTCCAGCCAGGGCCTCCCTTACAAATTTTACAGTCAAAAGTCGTTAAAAAAAACAAAAAAAACCCAGTTTAACCCCTCAAAGACAAGTGATATAAAGAGCTGGAAGCCTACAACACTGCTCTGCCTCCCACACTTCCTCCCCAGCACCCAGGGATGCTGCCAACATCCCCTTCAGATAGAGTCAGCCGTTTACTGTGGCATCAAACCCGGGTGTCAGGAAGCGGCTGTGCTCTCTGCCACATACAGATCTTTGGATAATCCCCTGTTGCCCTTTTTTCTCTGACCCTTCATCTCCAGGCTAAATGGCAGCACCAGTACCAGGCCCACCAGGGCCTTAGTTGGGCTCCTGCACACTGTGCCAAGACCACCAGAGTCTGACCCACAGCAACTCTGCTTCCTCAGCTCTCAACCCCAGCCAACAATGGGCCTGGGAGCGTTTTCATAGCTGGTTTTATGAGGGCTTTTTTTCACCAGGCAATGTTTGAAGAAGGTACAGTTGAATGTTTGATGTGTACTCAGCAGGTCACCCATCCAGGGCTGGAGTCTCAGAGCTCACATACAGAAAGTGACTGCGGAGGAAGCTGAGCTGTCTGGTGCAAATCAATCTAAACAATCCCAAGCACTTTACAGTAGAGACTTTTTGAGAAGAATGAGCTCCTGCTGCAAGAAGCCAACAGTTCTTGATGTAGTGGTCTCAGGACTTGCTCAGTACTCACAGAAGAGGATCTCTCATGGCAGAGAACACGACCTGACACCACCCAACACAATGGCTGGTAGCAGTCCCAGACCAAAAGGTGGGGCAATACCCCCCATCCTCAGAAAATTCCTATCACATTTCCCATCTCAGCATTACCTTTGGATTTCTTCTCAATGTTTTCTGTTTCCTCCCACAATTCATTGAACACAACATGCTGCTATAGGCTCTGTGTGTCTGCCAAATACAACAGCAGAAGTAGGCGAATTTCACCAACAAAGAAGCATCTTTACACTCATTTACAGCACTTTGCAAACCTTTGGCAAAAGGATAAATGTTCCATGTACATATTGAGCCCTGCACACAGCTCAGGCTCAGAGCAGGGAATCGCACCAAACAAATGACTGATAACACAGCCAAAATGAGAACTAAACATGAGTTTCACTCGTTCAGAAAGCACTGCAGAACAATCCTTGGCAACATCCCCTTTAGCAACACCTTCTTCCAGCAGTGTAACAAACACCAAACCTGCCAGTGCTGAGGGCTTGCAGCTGGCAAGCTTTTGCCGTAAACCAGACCCCCAACCTGAGTAACATCTCCCAGTCCAGTGGGATTAATGGATACTTAAAAATGCTCCTTGCAACCTCTTTTCACACCACACCACATTACCCCTCGGGAAGATTCCTGAACAGCATTTATCCAGCAATTGGTTAAATCCTCACCAGACTCTATCTAGCAGGCATTCTGTTTACACCAGCATTTAGAAAGTCTTTTCGGCACTTCATAATCCCTATTTTAAATAAATCAAAACTTCAAAACACTCCTTCACCCTGAGCTCCTCACCTTCTCTTTGATGCAAAACTGACCCACAGAACAACATAAAGATAAGCTCTGAGTCAGGAATACTAAAACACTGATTAAAACAGCCCAGAACAGGTTTGGGAGCGCTACAGAGGAATTCTGTACCCTCTGTGCCATGCCAGCACGCCCAGGGACACAGCTCTGAGCCAGGAAGACTGGAGCTGCACCAGGATCCATGTCCTCAGCCAAAGAACCTTGCTCAGCCCCATCTCAGAGTTGTGTGGTACACACGAAGGAAAATAAAGTACAGGGGCCTTAACAACTTCAAGCCCTGGGAACTACTTAATTCACCAGATATTAGTTTCTTTCCCCCACCCCACCATTTTTCCCTCCCACCTGCCAGGCCACCTCATTACTGTCACTCTGCATCAGTTCTTGCTACAGTAATTTTCTTGGACCTTTGCCCCTTCAGTCAGCTTGAAACCTCTTCCCTATTGTACATCAGAGTCAATGGGAAATTAATGCAAGTCCTTGCTGGGGGAGGGCAGGGCAGAGGCAACGACGCTTTCTGCTGCTGTCAATACTTCTTTTCCTTCACCCTTCCTGCCACATACACTTCACCAACATATTAAGGAACCTTGTCTGCATTTCACTGTGCTCACTGAGGTCTCTGGGACAATTCCTCATATGCAGAATTGCAAAAGCCTTAGCAGGGTCCTTCTTTATAATACAAAGTTCCCAAATCACAATCTTAAGCCTACTCAGTCACAACAATACACCCAGCTGCAGATGTCCCAGCACAGGGAATGACTGAGCAGGGGAGAACAACTTCCCAACACTCTTCAGATTTTCTCTGCACTTAAAAAACAGAAGAAATACTTTCAACAGGAGAGTAGTAAAATGCCAAAGTTTAGAAGTAACTTATTAATACCGCATGCTAATCTGACTACAAAGTTTCACAGTAACTTTCAAATTACTCAGCAAACCACAATTTCTGCAGCAATAACATCATAAAAATCATAGGCCACGTTGAACACTACTCACATAGTTTACAAAATTATTCCAGTGACTAAGGCAAACAGAATGTGTGATTTCAGGGCTAGAGACTAAATTAAGCTTCAATAATCATTTTTTTTTTAAGTCTGATGATAGACTGACCTTGTAATCAGTTTTTTGAGGAAACAGCAGATTAGTATTTTCTTGTGAGTGGGAATCTCCGGTGGAGGGGAGAATATGAGAGATGAAACCGCCTATCTGAAGGAGAAGTGATGGAACTGACTATTATACAAAGTACTGTCAAATACACAAAGTAATCTTTTAATCTTTTTCTGCTATGGGCTTCACAGTTCAACAAAGCATTTAATAACGTGCTTTGAGCCCATGCTGATTCAGCAAAGCACTTACCCACATGCTTATGCCAACTTAAGTATATGCTTAAGTGCTTTCACACAATAGGGGCAGAGAAGATTCAGGCCCTGAGATGAACCATTTTCTGAAACAAGCCATTTTTCCCTAAGATGACTGACTATTTACAGCTTCTCTTCACTTTACAGCATGACCCAAAATGTGTTTAAAGAGAACACTTGAATACAACTGAAAAGTCAAATAACAGGAACAGCAAAGACTCAAAGGTAGAGCCTAATGAACTAGAACTGCTCTTTTCTCCTTCTCAGCACAACATACATCTTGATGCACACACCCCACCTTGCCCTGTTTCAGTGGCTCGCCTCTAAAAATAAGTTTCAAGTTCCCTTAATGCTTTGGATTTCACATGTAAGAGACTATCACCAGAGTCAACAGGCTAAAAAAAGAATCCATTAGCATTAACTGGTCTGTCACTGGCAGTGACAAATAAATGAATTTGATGGTTTTAGATCAGTCATTAGTAGACCTACCCCCAGGCTGATAAAGGCTCAGCACTTTGCAGAGGAGATGTACTCAATCTGGAAGCAGAGGGGGATGCACAGGGGTGTTAGAATGTTGCTCTCCTTCCATTTCCCTGACCCCCGTACCTCAGAACCTTTCCTGGCATATACAAGGGCACAAAAGTCACCTGGTAGATGCCATTAAAAATAATCCAACAATACAGGAAAGCACAAGCAATGTAGAACCTCCTTTAACAAAAATCCCATGTTAGACAGTGTTCAATTTTAATTTTTAGTTAGCAGTGTGTCAAATGGATGGAAAGTACATTAGGACTATTCTTAACACTAAAGACATCCTTAGGCAATGAGAATGGAAATACAGACATTTTAACAAGTACACGATAGTCTGTGGGGATTCAGGACAACATGAACAATCTACCCGAGTGATTGGGGAGAAGAAATATATGTTTACATCTCCAAAAAACAACAGTTACAAAAATCCAGCTCAGCTCTTGTTTCTGCCACTGCACTCCACAGAAGACCTTCCTCCTCTGGCTGTGGCATTCAGGGACAGAGATCACCCCTGATCACAGAGGCCACACCACAGAGAGCACTAACCCCAGCCCAAAGACAAGCAGTTTCAAATCCCTAACCTTCCACTGCCTGGAGCTGGGCTCATCAGCCAAGACTCAGACTCTGAAACTTTCTCCATTGGACCACCCAATGCCAGAGGGAAGCAAATTTTAGGAGCAGTTTATCCTGTACAAGGGATCCACATCAAGGTTGGCTGAACAAGACATCCAAAGTGGCCGTGAGCCACCCAAAGGAATCCTCCACACCATCAGGGAAGGATTTCACACTACTCTGCACACAGATGACACCATGATTATTATCATGCTACGTATCTATGCCTGATGCCAAGAGCAGGAAATACTTCCTTCTCTTACTCCACCCAGACCTGCAAATGCAGGGGAATCTAAAAGGAATTTTTAAAAAAACTCATTGGGAAAAGGTCTGACCTTGTTGCTCTTTATAGCCTGGTGGGGAAGGAAGGGTGGCAGGAAAGGAAGAATCCTGAGTTCTGCTACTGTGCCCAGTTCACATTCTTTTGAGGAAAGAAAAAAGGAAACTTCAAAGTCTACCTAACACCTAAAATAAGATGGAAAGTAGTAGGTCTAACCTGGAGTAGCTTATAGGCAGAATCGGGGGAAGAAAACAAACAGAACTCCTTATTTTCAAGGTCCATCATTTGCTTTGGAATAAAATCTCTCCCTGCTACTCTGGCTGAGGCTTATCCGACAGCCAAGGGATGCAGACACCCCACCCACAGTTAACTTAATTGGAATCAGACATCCAAATCCACTGGTTAGCTTTAAAAAAAATCCCAGGTTAGCCTGGGTGTTATTCCTAAAGGGCATGGCCTCCATTTGCTGCTCTGGAACAGGCAGCTTCACATGGCTTTAACCAGCAGCACATGAAAGGAGAGCTGTTGACGCTGCCTCTTGCCCAAGCAGGAGCAGCAGATGTGCACAACTGCTCCGAGCCCACGTGCCCAGCCAGACAGGAAACCCGTGTGGATGTGGGGCTGCCTGGGGCACAGAGGGGCCAGGACAGTCCTGCACCAACCTCTGTGACAGTCACACATCTCATGAAGACATCGGTGTCCTGCATCCCCAGCCCGCTACCAGACAAAACACCTCTGTCACCAAGTCCTCCTGCTGTTCTGTGACCAAATGGCTCCCAGTGCTCTGCACCCAACCTGTGCAGACTAGACCCCAAATTACAGCAGGCAGTGGCCACCTGCACTGGGGGTCAGCAGCAGACAGGACACTTGACACCAGGGCCAGCCCATGCCAGTGAGCCACGGGAGCAGCTCCAGCAGCAGCAGCACCTGCCCTGCCTTTTCCATCCCAGGAAGGCTCCAGCAGGGCACATCCACAGCGCCCATGGATGAAAAGCACCCTGCCACAGACAGCTCCAGCCTGCTGAACCAGGAGCAATTGCCAACCACATGTATTATGCCCCTGTAGTAAGTGCAGGAAGAACAAGCGCCTCAGTGCCACCTTGGAGGAACCTGAGCACAACACACCTCCATGGACAGCTTCACTAACTGTAAACTCCAGATGAAGTTTCCCCTGCCCCTGTTTCATACATGGCTCTGCACAACAAAGCATCCAAATTCCTATTCCAAAGACATTTTCATGGCCAAGGAGCTACTCCACTGACTGACGCTGCTGTCCTTTTGCTCTTCATGTTTTTGGGGTTGGTTTTTTGTTTTTGAAATAAATCCCCAGAGCAGAGGCGTGAGGGAGGAACTAGCTTACATTTGAAAATATCTAATGAACATGTTAAATACAATAAGGCTTCTCCAACCTAACAGAAGGTAACATAAGAAATTGCAGGCTATGTATAATAGTAAGTCAAATTATTATACTCTTCAATATCCAAAAGGGGGTACAAACTACTGGCACCCCATCACTGCTGCCTTTTAAGGATTCTTTTAAGTCAGCAGAGTTACAAATGATCTCCTGTTACAGAGCGCCTTCCAGCACTCAGAAGCAAGACAGATTTTCATCAAGGAATAGCAGCCCTGAGGAAGGAGACATTTATTCACCAGAACCCCAATGAGTCCCTGCAGTATATTTCCTAAAACAATAGCTTCAAGTTGTCCCAGCCTTCCCAAGGAGAGCAGGATTCCACATCCTGTAATCCACTGCAGGCAATCAGCGAGCATTTTCTGCAAGGATCATTCAGAGCAAAGGAGGGAATAATTCTGGGCTGTTCCAACCTGCCACTGCGTGCTCAGGAGCCCATCTGCAGCACCAGAGGTGTCATACCACAGAGATGAGGTTTAAAAAGCCCCAGGTTTGAAAGGGCAGGGCTGGGCAGCAACTGTGGATCAGGAGGGCAAGAAGAAGGGAGTATGACCCCGCAGGAGCAGGGCACAGGCAGAGGCAGAGCTCCACTGTGCCCACTGAGGAGTTAATGGTGTTGAGCAGGGCCAAGGGGCTCCTCAGCAAGGACAGGGATGGAGGGAGGGAAGCACAAAAAGGGGGAATGCACCCCCAGCCTTGCTTCACCTCAGCCCCCATCACTGCCAGGAAAATCACAGGAAAAGAAAAAAGCCCAAAACAAATCCCCATTTTGTTCAACATACCAGGAAGGAAGATTACTCAGGGAAAAAAAAAAACAAAAACAAAAAACAAGTTCTTCCCTTGCACCTAGACAGAGACAGAGACATTTCATTAAATGCCATTAATCTCCGCAGACCCAAGCATTAGCTAGTTAATTAGACTAAAGTACAGTCACATTTTAACGCTGAACATTCGCTATTCAACTGGGATAAATGAACAACAAAAGTCCCAAACCTTAATTCAGTACCTAATTAAAAAAACAGAAAACAAAATATTCAGATTATTAAATGCTTGCCAGAATAATACATCATAATTGATGTAAAATCTGCTCTTTACTGCATCTGATTTTATCCAGTCTCCAAATTAGGTTGTTTCCAATCTTCAGATTTTTTTCAAGTGCCCTGTAGAAATCTCAACACTTTAGAAAGGACAAATGTGTAAAAAGCAGCAACAGACACTGCTGACCTCTCCAGAGAGAGCGAGTTCCTGCTAAGAGTGGAATTTGACATCCATTCCAGCATTTGCCCCACGCTTGAAAAATGTCTGTTACCAAAAACCGAGGGAAAAAAAACCCTCCGTGTAGAAAAACAAAATCCTCTTCGTCAATGCAACCTGATTTTGCATTCTTTAACACAAAAATTTAACTCACTAATATTCCCAATGTAAAAGAAGTCCCGGTTTTTTTAATTGTTGAAGAAGAAATCACATGGGAATGCTTAATAGCTCTGTTTGTAAGCGTTACAAACTTCCTCACGTAACAATGTAAAAACACATAACCAGCACTGAAGACAGTTTAAAATGTAAATTAACTTTTAAAAAGTATTGGGAAGGGGGATAGGCACATTAAGCACAAGATCAAAATTCTTATATCTTTAAATTGTGTATTACAGATGTCAACAATCCAACAACATAATCCAGAAGCCACAAGCCCCACACAGTATAAACTCTCAGCTCAGTGCAGAAGCAAGCCAGGCACACTATTATTCACCAATTAGTTATTAGATATGTCCTAGGAAGAAAAGAACCTCTAAACATTTGCCTACATTAATCTGGTTTAAAATTCTGCGAGTAGGCTGTTGGGGGTTGTTGCCTTTTATTTTCTTTTTAAGAACTCCCCAGCATCTCTCCTATGCTATGCCTGGGGGTTTTATATGGCACGGGGTTTTTCCTAGCTGCCTACTTTGTGCAACACTCAACATCGTGGTTCAACACACACAGGTTACACTGCTTGCTTTCATGAGGAGCTGTATGCAGTAACAGTTCAGGCAGTTGGTCAGGTAGCTTCCCAGCACCAACTTTAAACCACTTTTCCTAAGTGACTTGCATCTTCAATTTTGCAGCCTTTTCCTCCCATTCTTACCAGAAGGCTGAAGTTACCCAAGATGACATGTGCGTACACAAGTGCCATACACCAGTTAAATTAAGTTTTTCCAATAGACTCAAAAACAAATTTTAAAAAAGTCAATTACAGAAGTTTTCTTGCAGCCTTTGGCTTTCAAAATTCACATTCTGCAAGTTTGGCTTTGAAACTGATTTGTTTCATTAGGAACAACCTAAAGTGCAACAACCACTTGTATTCCACAGGCAGGTGCTCCAGGAGAAACGGCAGGCAGTGGCATTTGGAGGGAGCACACAGGCAGAAGTGTCTGTGTCCCTGCCCCGTCCCCGTGCCACCGCGAGCACCGGCCACGCCATCGCCAGGCCACTGCTCCGGCCAGCCTGACCAGCTGGACACTCACACTGCATTGTTCCCCCGCTCCTGCAGAACAGCCAGAGGCCCCAGAGCTCGGAGCCTCATCAGAAACTCGCCACCCTGGGCTTACACACAACTCCCCACACGTCTCTCAAGTTATACAAAAGAAAATTTGCAAACAATGAAGGTAGAGATATATCCCCATCCATCACAAGCACAGAACTGAAAACTCAGCTCCAAACAAGCCTGAAGCCTGCACTTAACACAAACACCCTTCATGAACAGCAGGCACAGTGCAGTGCACAGGGCAGCAGCGGCACCGCTCCCACCGCCCAGCCCGGCCGAGCGGCTCTGCACGGACATGGAGCAGCCTCCTGGGCCACAGCCACGCACCAATCCCCCACAGCAGTACTCGGCTTTGAAAGCTTTCACTGCCAACTCCCCGGCTGAAACCCCAACCGCCTGGCAACAATGATTCTCTGCGAGCCTGAAATCCTATTATTGATCCTCCGACTTACCTTGGGCTGTGCTCGCCGGGGAAACGCGACTTTAGGGTCAATCTGAGGAAAAAGAAAGGGGAAATCAACAGGGGAGCTTTGGTTGTCATTTTACCTTGTTTTGATTTTAAATCACTGAATTATTAATCCCTCATTTCTCAGGCTTGTAATTCAGCACACCGGGTCATCCAGAGCTACTCTGGAAATGATAGGTCACAGTCTGGGTTTGTCTGGGGAGCTTGGCAGGGGCAGTGAGATGGGAAGAGAGGAAGAAAACATCTCTTATGCACTTCTCCTCCATCATCTTCTGGGCAACAATCCCCGTGGGTGCTCAAGGAGCTCTGGATCAGCCCCTGGGTGCTGCCTCTACCACCAAAATTGAGGTGGTGCATGTTGAGGATTATCTGCATGCCCTAGAGGTTGGACAGAAAGAGTGCCAGCATTCCTGACCAACATCTTAACTTGGTGGCTTTGACACCTGCCCCATCCTGAAGTTATGTTTGGGGTTATTCTCTTTTTTTCTGCTTTGTTTTGCTAACTGACAAGCAACACCACACAAAAAAAGGAAAGTCAAAACCTAAGTCAAATTATTCACATTTCAATTATTAAAACTGAAACATTCAAAGGATGAGAGTCTCCCTCATGATAATATGCCCACCTGATCCAATCTACTCACTCTCAAAGAAAATATGTGAGCAATGAGAAACTCCAAAGGGGCATTTCTGGGATGAAGTGGGAAGGGAAGAGAGTAAGTTACATTGAAAACAAAAGCAAACAACTTCCTAAAGGAGTTTCTAAAGGACAACTTTCCATAAAGGAGTTACTTGAACTATCCCTGAATGAAGCACATCACCAGAGACTAAAAGAAAAGGGAAAAAAAACCTCCTTGCTTTACCCCCCTGCCCTGTTTTAAGATGCAGCATTGGTTCCCCTTGCGCTGCATAAATTAGCACGTCCCCTCTGCATTCCAAAATGCTAATTCTGCAACCTCACATACAACTTCCACAGGGGTCATCTCTAAAAAGAGACTCCTCTCTCCCATTCAAAAATTACATGAAACCAAAAAGGCACCACTGCAGTCGCAAAGAAATGGCACCCGGTGGTGCCTGGAGGCAGCATGCAGGCAGAAGGCTGATGTAAACAAAAACATCAGAGCTTTTAACAACTCCTAAATCTCAATAAAATGCCTGAGTGCTGCTGGCTTCACTTCTGGTTCTCAGCAGCACCTGCACAGACATCTTCTACATAAAGGGTCTGAAAAAGGATATTTTGAAGTACTAGATCCTACCTGAACTGTGCAACCTGCAACTGCTTTCAGTGTTGTCCTTGCCTGTACAGCCAACTGATACCACTAATGCTGACTGTGTTAAGCATACTCAGAAGGACAGGCTTTCTTTTATTAGAGTTTGGGTTTGGCTTTTGTTGTGTTTCCCCCTCCCCAAGCAAACCCTGATGAAGAGATGTTTCCATTTGGTATTGTTATTCCTGTGGTGATAAATATTCCTGTCACTGCTAAATAACCACGGGCCTCTCCTAAAAAGCGGTTTTACTCAATTAATTTGTCAAAATGGGAAACACCACAGACATTTGATGTGCAACTGATAAACTGATTTGCCTCCATCAGATACAAATACTGTATCTTTTTTAGGACACACCTGAGAAATGAGTGATTACATGCCACTTTATTGTTCAAAAAGCATAAAAAGTAAAATTATTTATCTAGAAAGCTAACCTTTTCATAGAGATTAACATTATCTACAAATATATTCAGCACCGACTAGGCATTTGTCTACTGGGGAAATACAACAGGTACGGATTTTCCACAGAGATACCCAAAGATAGCAAAATATGCACATTTCTGTGTTTGCTCCACAAACTACAAGTTTTCCCACCAAAGAACACCAGGCCCACTGGAGGGACATCACTGCAAAGTCTCCTGTTGGGAGAGCCACTGAACTCCAAAGCTACACATTCATTTTTGAAGGTCAGTTCAAAGAGCATGGAGTCCCTTGCACCACAGCGACAGATTTTCTGAAAGAACGGACTTTTCCTTTCCAAAACCATTTGAATAAATACCATCAGCCTTTGAAGACAAACAGCTGCAATGAATGTGGCAAATCCATACCTTTTGCATAACCCTGTCAACTATTTTAACAACCAAAAAGGAAAAAAAAAACCAACAAAAAAAACCAAAGTTCTACCAAAAAAAATTAGTTAGTTAGGTACAATTCTACTTACTGTATCTACAAGTCCTCTAGGAAATGACTATAATACTATTTCTGATATGAATGGCCATTACCTAAACAAAGCTTTTAACGTAACTGTAAACAAGAGCGACGTTTCCATGCCAATACCCAACCGATCTGCCTCCTGTGCTGAACGTTGAAACAGAGTCAAATGCCTTGTTATACTGCACAACAGTTACTACAATACTCTACAAATACACGCCTGAAAGGACCTCCCTGCCTCTGCGCTTCACTTTTAAACTGCATTACTGATTCTAAGGTCAGTTTTGCATTTGGATTGATTCACTCATTATCACACAACCAAAACCGAGGCAGATTTGCCCTGGTGAAGCTCTTCACCCCTCCCCCAGAGAAGAGCAAATTAATACATTGCAGGGACTAGACTGTGATACAAGAAAGAAGCTGGGGGAGGACCTAATTATAGTAAAAAATATGACAGGGTGTCCTCCCATGATTTTTTTTTTCAAACTCTCGTTCAAGATACTGTTTGCCTTTGTTCTTCTTATCTAAATTTATCTTTAAAAACACATAGAGAATATAGCTGTACATGAAAAGTCTGGTGAGTTTAATTTCAGGAGCACGGTTGAATCAGTTATCTTACCATATCTGATTAAACCTAAAATCAAATTATTAAGGCATGTGAAAGCATGGGCTTCATGTTCAGGCAAGCCCAGCAGAATCTGTAGGTCGAATTAAAACACTAGATTCCACCTGCTTCAACAAGAGCTTTAGGCTTTTTGTTTCCATATAAATTACATTTAAAAAAACCCATATCCTCATGTTTGCTCCCTGCTTCTCCCTTTCTTCACTTAACTACAATCTCGCACACACAGGCACCCGCGAGATGTTGCAGCACCGAGACAGGATTGCTCCTAGCACCAGGCTCAGGTTGAAATAAAACCCTTAAGCCCCAGAATACAGACTGTAAGCCCCAGTGGCAGTAAGGACCACGCTCGATGTGCCCAGCAGAATGTCTCTGCAGACAGTTCTCTTCCTAAAACACAGCCCCCTCCAGAGCCAGCAGCACCAAAGCACTGATGACCTCTACCAGTGTCCTTCCCCCCTCCCCTCCCAGCTTTGCCGAGGCTGCAAACTACAACGAAGTAGAAGGCACAAAACTTCATCTTTTTGCTTGGCCTTGATCACAGGGAGAAAACAGGGCCCAGAGCTGCACTTGCTCAATACCTTTTGTTTGACCCAACACTGAAAACACCGTATTGGGGCAGGGGGCAAGCTCAGGTATGGAATTTTTGTTTAAAAAAAAACCCCAAACAAATGTAATGTTTCTTTAAAAAAAATTTAACATCAGCTGCATCTCACAAGCGTTTTTTTCCTTATATTATGCACTGGAGATTAAGCACAGCAAAAAGCTCTGGAGAAACAACAACACATTAGGATGTGTGCTTCTCTACCACATCCACTCTCCAGCTCTTGCAGAGCTTCCCATAAATTACCGCGTGCATTTCGCAGGGGCCCTGCCATCACAGGTGAGGGGACCTCTCCAAAAAATGACTTTGGGAAACGACAGGAGCAGCAGCTTCCACGGTTTGACAGTAAGTCATTCACACCTTGAAACGCGCTCAACAATACATAAATAATCATTCAAAAGAATCACAAAGTTCCCTGCAGAAAGCTGCAGCCCAGCACCAAAAAAAGTTGGATTTTACTCCACAGCTTTTTCAATGTCACCGCTTAATAAAATATAAGGCTGGGGGAGGAGCCAGCGGTCCGTATGGGCGAATTCGGATTTCGAAAAAAAAAAAAAAAAAAAAGTAAGTTACCGCTTTGGGNGTAAGTTACCGCTTTGGGCAAGTTAAAAGGCAGAGTCTAGAAAAAATATAAAGAAAAAGACGAGCCACGCAAGGTCCCGGTTCAATGACAGCCTGACACCGCCCGCGACACCGGCCCGAGCGGGGCTCGGAGCGCCCGGGCGGCGTCCCCGGCGTGCGGGAAGGGCGGCGGGCAGCCCCACGCAGCACCTACCGTCTTGGAGTCCAGCTCGTGGTGCGGCTGAGCCAGGACTTTGTCTACACTCGCCGGATCCGCGAACGTAACGAACCCGAAGCCTCTGCGAGAGACAAAGAGCGAAGGGATGGGGGGGG
>VWYI01014402.1:346077-379594 GCA_013399455.1 Anthoscopus minutus | reverse complement strand
CCCTCCATCCCGCCCCTCCCTCACGAGGCGGGGCCTCGCCCGGCGCGTGGCCCTGCGTGACGTCACCGTGACGTCACCGCGCCCTCCCCGCGCAGCTCCCGCCCCCCCCGCGCGCATCCGTCCCTCACGCGTGTCCGCGACACCCGGGACCGCGGCCCCTATGCTTTCACAGAAATCCATGGATTTTGGGTTCCTCCACCTGTCCAGCAGCGAGTGCCCCCCAGCCAAAGACCTCCCAGCTCAGCAGCCAAGCCTGCAAGAGCTGTTCTGGGGTTGCCAACTATTTCCAGCTCAGGGATTTTTACTGGGGCTGGGGGAACTATGTGGCTGTACTTTGCAGCAGGGACTAATTGACAAGGTGGATGTGCACAGGGATAGGAGGTCAGGCCCACTGGAGAAACACTGTTATTCATGCTCTGATGCTGACCACTGCAAAATGAGATATAATTCCCTATATTTGGTTTGTTTTGCCATGAAGTGCTGAACTCTACCTCAGCAGTGGGGCAGGCTCTGCTTCTCCAGAGCGGGCAAGGAAAAGGGGCTGACCTGGCCCTGTCCCAGCAAGATGAGCAGCACCAATGTTCAGAGGAAACGGATGGGGAGGATTAAAGAACAGTCTTTTTCTCCACACTTTGAGCCTCCTTTAGATCTTAGCTATTTCTCGTAATAATCACCGGGAAATTACTAGTCAGGAGAATGGTTCCTGGGGTTATATTACCCCTTTAATCTCTCTGGCAGCGGTGCAGAATTTTAAAGGGGTTCCAGAATGAACAAGCACAAGACAGATTTTGCTGATGGACGGAAGAAACTTCAGTGCAGCTGCTTATGGCTCAGAAAGAAAGTTGGATTGCTATATATTAAAAGGAAATCTCCACTGCTGTCCCTTCCATCAGCGAACATTACAGGTCAAATGGCTTTGGGAAGACTTTACCAGTATGTTCTCTCTCCACCTCCCCCAGAGCTGAGGCTGGGTTCAGGGGAGTCACCAATTTCAGTCTGTTCAGTTGGTTTTGCTCTTTCTCAGCACTCTGCTGTTCACAATAGAAGCCAAACCCACGGCACCAGGGATGCTCTGGGGAAGCGCTCAGCGCTTGAAGCCCACGGGTGACAAACCAGGACCTGCTGTCCTGCTCCTTTGGCAGCAGTCACCAGCGCCCAGCCTCAATCCCAGATTTTCCTCCAGCCCACTGAGAGTGTGCAGGCTTGCCCTCTGCTCTCCTCCTCTCCAACCTCTAATGTTCATGCTAAAAATTAAAAATCCCAGTGGAATTTGGGAAATAGCTAATAAACCGCAAAGCTGACATCTGTAACTGCCGGCCAGGGCTAACCTTCTCCCCAGCTACACAATTAAAACTTGGAGCATTTAGTCCAATTACAAAGGAAGTTACTGCAATTGATTCAAACCAGCCCAGATCTTCCATGGTGGCTCTGCAGGACAGATAAATTTGGGACAATCACATCTGTCCAGTACTCATGCAGCACCTACTCTCATTAGCAGGTTTTAGCCTCACCAATTTCCTTTCCATTTTTACAACTCCCATCTCAGATCAAAGACTGAGATGCATTTTAAAATCAGCATTTATAAGGCCAAAGTGACATGAGACCCCAAATCAACTTGGAGATATGGGGGTCCTAAGAGCCTGACTTTTGAAACAAAGAGGTATTGGGCTCCTAAACCAGCTGGGCATGGATTGGGAATGCTGTTCCAGGTAAGAAAGGTGGCAGATCCCAATCTCTCAGGCTTCAGCTGTGTTCCTTGGACATCCCATCTTCAATGCGCAGTGATGCCAAGGGGCTGCATCCACCTCACACTGCCTGGAGACGAGTTCATCTATCTGGGGCTGTAGAAATTTGCATTTATGTTTCGCATGCTCTATAAATTCAGTGTCATAATAAAAAGGATCTAAATCTTTACTGAATAATTCATTTTCACGCATAAAGCAGAAATAATGACCTATATTACATTCCATCTATCATTTAGCAGGTTGTGGAGATTGATCGGCCAGTGGGTTTTGGAGGTCCCCAGTGAGGAGCTGCCCAGCTGTGGTTTCACCTGACAAACATTACTTAGATAGAATTCCAGGGGGTGATATGCTGGGGAGCTGCCAGGAAGTCCAAGATCATTTAAAACACAAAGTATGTAATTGCAAACAATTGGCCTTGGTGCACGTCTGCCTCAGGTGTTACCCCAGTGCCTGCAGCAGCCCACAGAGCCACACCAGGAGAGGGGCTGTGCCAGCCCTGCCTCAGAGGAGACACAGCACAGGGGATGGAAGAGATGTCCTCAGGGTCTGTGGTGCCAGACTGGTGAGGGCTGTCTAGGTGCCATCCACATCTCCAAAAAGCTGAGCAAAGGCTTCCTTTGTGTCCCTGGGATTCACCACAGAGGACGGGCTGTTAAGTGCACAGCACTCAGCAGCTGGTGCTTTGGTTGTGATATCTGTAGACAAAATTTCAGCAGAGTGCAGACTTAGTGCATTGGATATTTTTGATTTCATTTTAGGCTGCCCATCCATGAACACCACCTGTGTTTCCACGTGGTAAGCTCTACACCTCCTCCCATGTTGCCAGTCCTTCTGTTTCCACCTGCTCCATCAGCTGAAAGAAACCACCAAACCCAACACTGTGAGCACTGCCCAGCCCTGGGGCTCACAGCAGCCCAGGGCCAGGCAGGAAAACAAACACAAACCACAGAATCTGGCTGGCAGGAGGGAGTTACTTAGAAACACAGCAGCCAGTCCCTAAACAGGAATAAGTTATCCCAGAACCAGTAATTTTAGGGAAGCAAAACTGGTTCACACCTGGTGCAAATGTGGCTCTATATTTTGGGTAGATACTGGAATTTTTCCTCATCAAGCTCCAGATCTGCATCAAATTATTTCAGCATTTGCTAATGAAGACATTACACTGACCTTGTTAAAAACATCATTATTTTCATCTTAACTGAGAAAATAGCATTTTTTTCAGCTGTTTCAAAAGAAGAATAAAATCCAAATATTATCAGGCCCATCTTTCATATGATAAGGAAGGAGGGGGAAGCTCTGCAAGGAAAGATTTCAAAGCCTGCTTTGTTTTCATCAGCTTTGAAATCAACAGACAGCCCTGAGAATTTTGTTTTTCAGAACCAGTGTTTAATTCTATTTACTACTTCCAGGCAATTCTATATATACACACAGCAAAAAACCCAGGCAGCTCACTTTAAACAAATCCTCCTGCTTTTTTCAGATGTGTCATTCCTCCTGCGGGTAGGATTGCAGGATACAGATCAATTAAGTTAAAGCCAAAAACAAAGCAAGGAGGAGAGGAAGGGGAAGAGGAGGGTTTGTGCTGTCCCTGGGCAGCCCTCCCTGCTGGATCTGGGGAAGGTCACTGTCCTGTGGGCACCTTGGCTTCACCTGAAGGAGGGGGTTAGTGGGGAATTTTCTAAAGACTTCCCCAGCTCTGTTGTCTGGAAATCCAGCCTCTCACTCCTGTGCTTGGACATACCCAGGCACCCCAAGTTACCCCTTGTGTTGCCTCTCACCCTGGCATGAATGGAGTTATGCCAGAAATCCCATTTCCTTCTCTCTCCCAAAGCCAGGCTGTCTACCTTATTTCTCTCCCTGATTAATTTTTACCAAAGGCCTTTAAGAGCCTCTTATAAACTGCTCCCAAAGTCCAAACTAATATTATTAACTATGAATCTTCTCCTATAAATAATTCCCAGAAGTAGATCAATGCTACCACTGAGTCAATGGATTCACTGGAATCATTTCTTCCTGTTACTCCTGGATTTTTTTCTCCCTGTCGCCACTAATCAATGATGATGATAAAACTACCTTGGAACACCCCCAAAATAAAGATAAACAGTGTGTATTATCAGAGGCTGGGGCTGTGCGCGGCGTTGAAGATGCGTTACGTTCTCTGAGCCACATTTGTTTTCCTCTACAGACAGTTAAGGGGGAAAAAAAAGGAGGCCCAGTAAATGAATGGTCTGGTATAACACAGCATTAATTCCCTGACCTTCCGCATTGAGTGACTAAGAATCTCAGTCTCAATTATTCCTTTCATGACGGAATCTAAAATAGACACAGCAAGTCCTCACATTCTTGCTCAAAAGCAGGAGAGGTGGAATGAGACCAGTCAACCCGATCACACTGAAACCACATCCATTATCAGTTCCATGTCATTCAAAAAAATCGACTGCGGGAGAAAGCAAGAGCATCCAAGGAGAATTATTGCAAAACGTGTGCTGGCAGGATCAGGATAAATACAGATACTCATTTATGTATGCACATGCATTTAAAATTCACAAGTATGAGCCGAATCAGGGGTAGGAAAAACAAGTCACTCCCCAGAGGACACCATCGCTCTAAATTAACAACAGGCAGATCAGAATTGATGAAAACACCCTGAGAGGTTGATAAGCAAGCCTTCCTCTCTGTAGACAGTGGGGATCCTTCGCATTTTGAAGTTTGGGCATTCCTGCACCTCTGGCATGATGGAAATGGCAAACCCATCATTTCCTGTCTGACTTTAGAGTTAACTACTTTGTTTGCTTCCTTCCAGTTAATCAAATGATTCTTATGGCTGATACAGCAAATTCCATGACCATTAAGTTCATATCAAAGGACACACGAGCAAGAAACTTTCCATGAGGCTTTAGACTATCTCAGCACAGATCTTCAATGGGCACAAAATCCTCACAGTCACACTACCACAAATATTGGCTAAAGATCACCCCTTCACCTATGGATCTTTGAAGGCATTTTCCTGCAGCTGGGAAACAAGGACAAAAGCAGACCCAGCTGCAGGACGCTGGCTGTACCAGGGGCTGTTGTCCAGCCATGCCTGGAGCCTCACTCCCTGCACACAAGGCTGTCACCCTGGGCTTACCTTTAATGTAATTCCCTGCCTTTCCATGCAATTCACTGATTTCCCAGCGGCAGGTGTGGATCGAGCTCCTCAGCTTGCCTTTCCAGGCCTGGCACAGCACTGGGCAAGGCTGCAACAAGCCCGGGAGACAAGGAGTCACACACAGCCTCTGGCCACATCCTAAATTCCAGCATTGTATGTCAGGAAGAAATGTGCCTGGGAAATGTAGCCGTAACAACATTAAAGTACCATAATTCAATTGTAACCACATCATTACGGAGGTGCAGATCAGATAAGCGCGGAGGGGAGGGAGCCGGGCTGCGCCGGCTGCGGGAGCTGCGGGGTCGGGTACATTCTGGGCTGCAACAGCACCGCACTCCCTCCTCCGGGGATGTTTAAACTGCAAACGTACCTCTCCAGGCGGCATCCTCCGCTCCATCCCCCTCTGCTCCGACCCAGTGTCCAGTGAAACCCCTGCACCCCAAAGAGCAGACACCACATCCTGCCCCCGGGAGGGTATTTGGATGCACATGACCCTCTACCCCATCCCACATCGTCCTTCCCACATCCAGAGGCTTCACCAGGGCGGTGCTTGCTGAGCAGGGGGAGCACTGCAGCCCCTGACAGTCCGCAGGGATCTCCAGCCTCCCCTGGTTTGGGATGGGAGTGAGGAGGAACTGATGGGCCCCCCCACCCATCAGTGCCTTGGCCAGAATCACACCCAACCACTATGGCTAGCCATGGACTGGAAACCATTGTGTGAGTTACTACCTCCTGTCAGGGAAAGTGCTTTTCCCATATTTAAGACATTCCTCAGCTTTAAGCACCCTCTCCCACTAGATTTAAAGCACTGATGTGCCGACTGTCAAGGCCCTGGATTCCTGGTCTGACTTTTGGGCAGCCATGAGATTAACTCTTCTGCTCCAAATCATTTTAAGCAGAGGTTAATGCTGAACTCGTGCTTCTGCCTTTGCTGAATCAGGGCTTTGCCAACTTCCTGCTTTATTTATTTGGCTTTCTGTGATCGCTGAGCCGGGATGGCAAGGATCCTACCTTGAACCTCCCCCGGGACCTCTTGTGATGAGCCTGCAAACACTGTGGAGTCTCTTCTGCATTCGGAGAGGAGTTTCATGAAGATTCATGTCTTTCATATTGTTCTATGAAATTAAAGAGCAGAGGAAAATCACTTTCGAGGAAGTGAAGATGTACTGCAGCAATTTAGTTGTAAACATAATTAAGCAACTGGCCCTGTAATACCCCATCCTTTCTTGGCCAAATTTCAGCTGGTTTCCATTGATGTCAAGATCAAGCTATGCAAATAATTAGAACAGGCTTTGTCAGGAGAGTAAGATCCAAAAGAGATTTTGGGTGACAAGGTCTGACACAATGCTCCCCTCGCTCCTCCTGAGCTGGGTCCAGATCTTTAGGTCCTTCATTTCCCTTCCAGCCTCATCCACCTACTTAATGCTCACACTGAGACCTGTAAGAAAACCTGTGTGAGACCCAGCTGACAGCCCAGCAGAAGTGGCTTCCAGGCTCCAGACCCTGAAGGAAGAGAGTCTGGGATCCCTCATGGAGCACTGCATTGTAATGAAGTCACTCTGCCACTTCAGACTTACCCAAATTACATTGATGGGTTAATTTTGCACTGAAGGCTCTGGGCTGGGTCAGGCATCATCTCCCTCCCCTCTGCCTCGATGCCAGATGGGGCACCACGGGTTGTCCTGGAGGTGGTACCCAGCCAGGTCAGGCTGGCACCGGTGCCTGTGTGTGCTCTGTGCCACTGCCACAGCCCCGAGGTGACATTGCTGCTCCAAATTTGTTCCCATGGGATGAGGGAGTGGTGCAGAGCAGGACTAAACATTTAACTGCCTGAAACAAGAACTGGGTGCTCCACACTTGTTTGTCATAACTTGCTTATGAATGGGCACAATTATAAATGCGCAATTTCTAGGTGCAAATACAGACAGGTTATAGTTAAGCAAAAGCAAACTGCTCTTTAGGGCACTGGGCTTTGGCAGTGATATTTAGAGCTTTCCCAAGTCCCTGGGTGTGGAGTGGTTTTCTAAAATTGCTGGGTTTTTAGTTTTGGTTTAAAGTAAATATATAGTCTTTGAAGCTCCAAGGAAAGAACTTGAAAAATGTGACCTATAGAGCTTTGATACTGGGCAACAAATAAAAAAAATCCAAAGGACAATTCCCTTAAAAATATACATGGCTGTCACTTAGTGAGCAGAGAAAGGAAATAAGGATGATGTGTTTTGCTTTGAGGCCAGGACTGACAGCAGCGTCTTATGGTATCCTTAAAATATTGGTGGGATAACACAGCCCCAGCAAACATCTCCTGCACGCACCATTGCCCGCCCAATTTTGCAGGAGCAGGTGCTGAGCTGGGGCTGTCTGGGCTGAGCCAGCAGCCGTGCCCAGCCCATGGTCCAGCAGCGCTCCAGGAGGTGACATTTGCCTTGCTGGCACCTGAGAGCACTTCAGCTTCACCTTTGCAAATGAAACTCTCAGCATCATTGGGGAACCACGCCGGGAGGCCCTCAGGAGCCCAGCAGCTATTCTGCCTGCTACTCCTTACCAGGGTGCTCTTTCAAGGGAAGGAAAAACTTGGGGAAATTGAAAAATACTTAGGTGAGTGGATAGAGGCTCCTGGATGTGTTCCTCCTGGCTGAGGCCATTTTGGATTGAGGCAATTTTGGATCGATGCAGCACTAAAGCTCTGTAGCTCTCATGGGGTCTCTGTGATACACCATCAGAGCAGCACTGCTCCAGTGAGGATGGAGTGTGTAACATCACTTACACTGCATGTAGCTTTCACAGTCATTCCCTCTCCCCTCTTTGCTCACCTCCTTGTGTGGCTGCAGTCCACCACAGATGGGACTCTGCTGCTCTGAATCAGCTCAGGGACAGCATTTTGTTGTTCTGTACCAACAACAACAACAAAATAAAATTCAAACCAACACAAACTTAGCCGAGAAAGTAATAAGAAGGCAAACTCAATTACTGTTTCATCTGGCATTATTGTTGCTTTGCTGCTCTTTGTCAGGGACTTCTTCCAGGCAAAATTGAAGAGATTATCTTGTCTAGATGTTATGAAGTAGCTAATCCCTTCCGCAAGTGGAGGAGAGCCAAACACCTCATGTTGGGCAAGTGGAAGTGTAAATATGGTGACAAAGTGCTGCCACTGCTTCCTGGCTCCAGGGGCCGCCTTTCCCCAGGGCTTTGCTCACTCCACATCTGCACAAGGCATCAGGATTTCCCCAAGATCTCCCAAAAGATTTCCTCTTTTCTGCCCGGAGCAGGTGGATTTGGCACACTGTGTCCTCCACTGCTGTGGGGAACGAGAGGGAGAAGTTATTTTTAGAAGAGAGAAAGGCCACTGTTGACTGTCACAGTGCTGGTGAGCTGAGCCCATCCCTCATTCCCACTCCCAGCTCTCCCCGGTGTCACCACCGGGCTGAGCAGCTGTGGGAGGCCAAGGTGTGACGCCAGAGCTGCACTGCCTGCCCCAGGGACCCTGCTGTGGGTCCTGCTCCCTGCACAGCTGAGGATGAGGGTGCTTCTGCCTTCCTCCAGCTGTCTTGCAGCAGGGCCTGGAATAGGGACCTCAGAAAGCAAGAAGAGAAATTACCCACCTGTCATGTGTTCACTGGATTTTATATGGCACACGGAGAACTCTCCAGGGCCATTATCTCAGTAAAGACAGTCTTGTTTTCACGTAAGAAGGGTCATTTTCTGGTCACCTCAAGGTAAGCAGGGTGAGGTTGCCTCAAACAGAAATCCTCAAAGGTCCAATCTTTACTCACACTGTACATTAACCCAGAGCAACACGTTCATGGGAACAGCCCTGACACAACCAACACCTCTGGGCTCTGTGTGAGAACCCTGTCACAACCCTGGGAGTACAAAAATCATCAGCCCTCCTGGAGCAGCATCTCTGGGATGAATCCTGGTGTCCTCCCCCTTCCATAACCACAACAGAGAAACAGCACAATAGCCCACCTGCCCTTGGCCCCTCCACCCCCCAAAATCCAGCAACTCAGGTAAAGGATATTTGCAAAGCTGGGGAAATGCTCAACTGGAAACGCGGAGCAGCCCCAGCCTGTGCGGGTGTGTCTGTGTACATCCAGCCAGGGGGATATTTAATGATAATTGCTTCTTTTCAGCAGTGAGCAATGTGCCTGGTACAACCCTAAATGATTTTGCTATTTTGACGTTGGGAAATCTGCAAGTCAAAGGTGAGGGAATGACTGCGCAGAGCAGCCAATATTAAAAATCACAATCTGGCAGCGGCGGCGCAGGCTGGCAGAGCTGGATTGCCAATCATTTTTATACCTCGGCGCTTTAAATAGCAATAATGTGTTGAATGTGAAATTGCCTGTGCTGAGGGGGGCTGCTGCACGTTATTAAAACCCAAGCATTGGGACACACGTTACACATTTGTGATTCTTTAGAGACATTGTTGGGGGAAAAATACAAACCCTGGGAGAAACTAGAGGGAGGGGGACCCAGGAGGTAAAGGGTGAGGGAGAGGCAGACAATCAGGTCTCTTGAAGATCACCAGGCAAAAGGCAACAGGGAGAACACTTAAGCTCTTCTGGACATGCCCAGGAAACAGCCAATTATTTCAGAGTTGTTGGAGCGTTAAGTGATGCAGATTATTCCCTCTAACACTTATTCCCTGTGCAATTCCCACTCCATTTGCTCTGGTTTGGCCCATTCCAGATCCACACTTGGCCCAACACCTGAGCCAGGCTGCTGCTGGTCCCTCCTCTCCCTGTATAGGGGCAAAAGCCCCAGGGAAGGTGCCCCGGCCTTGCCCCCAGGGAACAGGAACTGCTGCTGGTGATGCTCTGCCTGGGTAAGGATACAGAGCTGAGTCCTCACCAAACCTGCTGTTTCCCATCTCCATGGGAGTGTTTCTCCTCCCCAATCAGGGAGTCATATCCACTCCAACATCCCTCCTTTTGGATGATTAGAACCCTTAATCCATGATTTCCCAGCCCTACTTAGGTACAAGCACCCACATGCAATGCAGATCTGTATAAAACCCAGATCTGCATAAACACAGCCCAGAAAGAGGAAAAACTATGAGGCAAACATGGTATTATTTCCATCCATCTATGAAGTTACTGTGTGATTCTTTATCTCCACCAGCTCCAAACCTGCTCCCCACTCCTCTCTCACACCTTCCAGGGGCCAAACTTCGCAAAACCTTTCAAGAGTAGGATATTCTTAGCTCAGATGTACACAGACCATGAGTTGAAGGTGACTAAAATTACAAAAATCCATGTGCCTTTAATATTTTTTGGATTAATTTTGCTGCAGCCTCATGCTGCCCTGTGCCAGGCTGGGATCCTGCCATGCAGGCAGGTGGAGAATTGGGATGCATACTTTTCAGGCAGAGAACAAGGCAGAGATTTAAGGTCCTGTCACATCCCAGAGTTTTATTAGTCATTTTGCAGCAGCTATAGGACTGATTTTTTAATTAATATTTTTTAAGAGAATAGGCATACGAGTAAAGTCCTAGTAATAAAAGCTGCCAGAACAGAATAAAACCTAAAGTATCTCTGTTCATCACTCTCATGGACCACATGCTCTTTCAATAAGGTCACACAAAATCAGCAGCTGAGCCTGTATTTCCCCAGCCCCTTCACTGGCCCAGCACAGCTCCCCTCCTCACACTCTCCAACTTTGCTGTTTGTCATTAGCAACCAGCAGCGACATCACCTTGACTGGCAACATCATCCATCCATCCCACAGCACATCATCGCTCAGGGGGAGCCGCTGCACTGATGGGCCTCAGACCAAGACAGCCAAAGGGTACAACACAATCAAAATAAAAAGCCTGAGAAAATGGACTTTGAAATATTAAAAGAGAAGCGAAGACTCCAGGCAGGAGCTGGGGGATGCACTGTGCTCAGAGGGAAGGCAGTGGGGGGCAGAGCGCCGCGTTCCCAGCGGCAACGGCAAGATATTGATTTGATAAGCAGATGAGCTGAAATTCCAAATGCATTGGAGATGCTGATAGAAAAAAAAGAGGTAGATGGAGAGACGGGGAACGCAAGAGGAACAGCTGCGTACACTGAGATGTCATGGAAAATAGAAGGTCATTGGGATCCACAAAATTCTCCAAAGAAATAGGGAAGTGGAGATCGCAGGGAGACAGCAGATGTTTCTGCGCTAAGACAATGATGAAACCATAATTACAGCGAGATGGAGCGTCCTGCACAGCCCCAGCAACACGGAAACAAAACAAACCCCAACCAGACACATCTGATTGGCAAGTGGAAAAGGCTACAAAAAAAGTAATAAGCATTTAGCCCTTCCATTACAGAGGAGTCAGGCAAGGGGAGAACGAGGGCACCTCTTCACTGCAGAGCCAGAACACTGCCTGAGGTCAAGCAGCTGACAAAAATCCCTGGATTTGTATGGGTCTCACACATAGGAGAGCTGGGGGCTCACAAGTGCTTTTCCCCAGCCATTTTCAATAACAGAGGGCCCAGCACACTCAGCCTGTGGCTGGGCTGCTCAGCAATACAAGTGCTTCCTCCCATTCCTGGGCAAACCCACTCTGTTCAAGGGCAAAACCCGGGCAAACAGAGTGAGAATGAACATGGTCTGACTCCGGGGTCAGGGCTGGTGTGCTTGGAAGCTCAGCTGTCCCTGCAAACAGCCCTGGGATGTGACAGGTCTGTCAGAAGCAGCAGCAGTGCTGGGACACCAAAAGGAGCCAGAGCTCCCCAGCCAAGGCACCTTTCTGCATCCCCAGCACACACCGTGACCATCTCAACAGGAACATTTTCCCCTGATTCATTCACACCTCTCTGGCTGCTGCCTCTGTAATAATCACACTGAACTTTGCTTTTCCCTTTCTGTACTTGCAAGTCTATCTTCAGTGTAAGGACAACAAGCTCACTTCATTTTGGCTGGGGGGACAAAATGATCTTATTTGAGAAAAAACATAATCTTGTTTCTGTGCTCTGAGGCGGCTCTGAGGGAAAGGCACGCAGATCACAAAACACATCCAAGCAAATTAGGGGTCTGTCTCTGTGAGTGAAAAGTAACACTCTCCCTTTATCATCTCACATCCAGACACTGTGTAAGGACAAACCTGCACAAGCAGAGATACAATCTGGACCTGCGAGCAGAGAGGAACATCCCAGGCATGTAAATCAAGGTCCTATAGACGCAGAGTGTAGCCGAGATGATACATCTCCCTTCAAGGACTGCGAGCCCGAGCGGCCGCGCGTCCCCGCCGGCTCCGCGGAGCGGGGCCGGTGCTCGAGTGCCATCTGCTGCTCCCTGCTCGCCACCGGCGCTGCTTCCTCCTCCTTTTCTCCACTACCGACTCCTTCCTCATCACGCGTGATGTATTTCTGGCCTCAGGAGCGCCTGGGGACAGGGCTGGGCACCTGCAGCAGTTCACTCTGCCCTCCCTCACCCCGTCCTGCATGCGACACGCTGGTTCGTGCCACAGAAAAGCAGCTGTGTCACTTTCCCATAGCGGAATTAGAGCTACAGGCCTCACAAGGCAGCCAAACAGTTCTTCCTGCTTGGACAAAATAACTTTTCCAGTGACAAACACGTGTCACCCTCAGGGCTGGGTTCCCTCCTGGGTATCCCCCTGCACTGGAGCCAGGAAAGTTGGGGGAGAACAGGAGGCTGGGGGGCTGGAGCAGTGGGAGATCGTGGAGCAGCCAGGGAACATCCTACACCAGGCAGAGCTCAGGGATGAGGAGATACTCAGGCTGCCACTCACAGCTGCGAACAAGAACGGCACTTGAGGGCCAGAGAAGTGCTTCAGGTGCACTTGGAAAGCAACAGACAACACAGCAGAGAAACCCAGACCCAGGGATTACTGTGAGAGTCCTGCTATCCAGAAAAGAGGGCACCTCACCTGAAACAGCATGAAAAGTCTCTTCAGTGTTCCTTGAATCAAAATGCTGTCAGGGCACAAGGAAAGAGTAACATCCCCCAGGCAACGCGCAGGGTTTTGTAGCTGGAACATGAAGTGCACAAACCTGAGTCCCTCTAATTCCTCTCCCAGGGGAAGGTTAAAATACTTGGTGTGGTCACTGCTACAGCACAACTCCCAGCACCTTCTTCTGCTTTCCACAAGCACTGAGAATGTTGTAAAAAACATCCAACCCTGCTTTCAGACTCCAAAACTCACGGCTGGGTGTGCACAGCAGCTTTATAGCCCCGATTCAGCCGAAGGAGGAAAGCACGTGTTCACCTCAGCAAAGACTCTGCAGGACGACAGAGGGTGCAGGGCTCAGGATCCATGGGGAAGTCAGCACCCAATGCTCCAATCTATGGAGCAAAACTCAGCAGCTTCGGCCTGAGGCAGGACAGAGGGGAGGCTGTAAACTCGGGGGCAGTGTGGACATGCCACAGCAGGGCCATTACTCATCTTCCTGGGCAATGGGATGATGGATAAGCTGGGGAGGCTTTTGGGCAACTTAGAAAATAAACAGGAAACACTTTTCCCATTCACATGTAATTAAGTTGTGGGACATCCTGCCACAGGGAGCTGTGAAAGTCAGGACAAATGGCCTCAAATGCCCTCACAGCAACTCAGAAGGGAGTTTCTCTGTGAAGCACAGGCTGTGTGAGGCACCAGGCTCAGCAGTGCTGAGTAGCTGGGACCTGGGGGTGTCCCAGAGCAAAACTGCTCTGACATTTCCTCTGGCAAAAAGCCCCAAGGCTCTCCTCCAGCTGCCATCCTCACCCCTGGTGCCCAATGCAGACAGAATTTTTCCTCTATCATTGCTGGTTTGTTTTTTTTAACGGGGTGAAGGAAGAGAGGAGGAAGCAGAGGTGACCGAAGCCAAAACACAGCCCCTGAGGCAAAGAACTAAAGGCAAGACACATTTCTCTAATTCTTGCTCAGCAGCCTACTACACACCGGCTTCCCAGGGACAGCACCGAGGTGCGACGCCATAGACCTGTGTGATGCAGTAAAATGGAAGGGATAATATAGCTTGCACCTCGTTTTCCTTTCTTTTTAGGAAAAAACCTCAGGCAGTGACACACCAGGGATGTGCTGAGCCAGGCTCCAGGCTGCACCTGTGGCTGTGGGAGGTGAGGAGCTGAGTGTCAGTGCTCCACAGACAGGAGCTCCCTTACTCTCCATCTCCAGAAACTCGGCCCTCCCTGAGGAGCCTTGAAATCAGTGTGCCAAAGAAATCAGCTCCAGCCTCTACCAAAGGAGCAGCCCTGGCACTGCAGAGGATGTGGCAGAAAGGTGCTGCTTGCCCAGGGATGGGCTCCTGATCCTCCACCCTGGGCAGGAGGACAAGGGGCAGCAGCCAGAAGGAGGCCTTCTAGGAAGCACCTCTCATCCACAGCAAGAGGCTGGAGAGGGGTTCTGGGCATGCAGGGGCTGCTGGGCAGGCAGAGCTGGAGCGTGCTGTGCAGCTCGCGGAAGCTCTCCAGGAGGTTAGAAATGAGGCATCTCCAGAGACTTCATTCATTTCACCCATAATAAAATTACCACTTTCCAAAGGGAAAGCCTTTGAAGGGCTTCAGTCAAAGCACCCCATGGGACAGCTCAGCTCCACACGCCTGTGCTCAGCCTCAGGCCTGAGCCAAGGATTACAGAACTGCTTGGGGGCCACTGATGGATTTATTAGCAGCACAACCAACTCCAAACCAGCACAGCCTCGTCCCCAAGGTCTGACAGGGTACAAAGCACCACTGCCACAACCTTCCCTGGGCCTTTTTGGACCTATGCCTTTTCCAAGCAGTCCATATTCAACTACACCTTTCCCCAACTCAGCAAATCCACTCACTTTTGCCCATAATATAAAAGAAAACCCAAACATAAAATAGCCCCCCCATTTATGTTCCTGTACAGGCTGAGAGTTGTGCTTTTACAAAAGAAAGAGCTGCATATCTGTTATCTGCCAACACCTCCTTATTTCAGTTCCTCTCTCCCTGCAATGTTCTATTTTACTGCAGTTTAAAAACCAGGCAGTTCTCAACACAAATAGGGAACAGGATGTTCTTTCACAGTGGAAAACACTGAGCTGACACTGGCAGAGCTCCCCACCCCTGTTGCAGACTCCTGACTTTGACACCTCTCAGAGAAAGGAAAACATCAACATTCAGACAAGTCAAACTTTGCCATGAACATATGCAGCAACACATCCACCCCATGGGTGCAGAGCAAGGAGCCCAGGGCTGCTCCAATGGAGGCAGGAAAGGAAGGCTCTCAAGTCATCACAGCTTCACTAAGACGGCTTAAAATTCGAGCTTTAATTGAAATGGAAAGAAACATTCCAAAAGGATATATTTTTTATAGATCTGAGTTACCCAATTTAGTTTGTTACTGCAAACATGAACATGAAATCAAAGCATCGAATAGGAGAGAACTCCAAGAAAGGATATAACCATTCCCTAGCAGAGGGGATTGGACAGTGTAGCCACTGTCCAAATGTGTGATGTCCTGGTGTGGCAGCTCACAGGATGTGAGCACATCCTTGAATCACCTGAAGCAGCTTCAGCGGACTGACTACATCAACAATTTCTGGCAAGTGTCTTCTCTGCCAGCAATAAATCCCAGCTCAATCCATATCTAAAATGTTACACATTAGAGGGCACGTCTTCAAGAGCATTAAGTCACCTTAAATTACTTGAGCAAAATTTTAAATACGTAATAGAAATCCAAAAAGGAGCAACAAAAAAAAATTGACAGAGAACAGCACTGCAAGAGTAATGCCAAGTTGTTACTTTTTTTTTAAACAGCTCTGTACAGCAACATAGCAAAGGATGCAGCGATCACAATTTCAACCAGACAGCAACCTAAGGGGACACTAATCCTCATACAGCAGAGCTGAAACACTCCCAACATTCAGATGCTCCAAATAATTTGGCTACCCTAATGGACTCCAGATCAGTTCTACCTATACAGGACATTTTGGTGTGAAAAAGTTTCTGTAAAGTTCCCTTTGTTTCCAGTGTTTTTCTTGTACAAAATATTACAATGATTTTTTTAATATATATTTACAGACTTGCACGGCTAGAAAAATATAAACTACAATTGGGCTTGGCAAGCAGTTTCTTTTCTTTAAATACATGACATTTCAGAGTAAAAATTGTAGTGGTAACACCCTGCACTCCAAGCCCCTGCAGGGAGAGCAGATCAAGCCTAAAATCCATGATTGCAGTGAGACACAGGAACACAACTCCACCTCCTGGCGCAAGGAAGACACAAGATGGATGCTGTTTGTGCAGGTTACTGGCACAATACAGAAAAATCCATAACTGAACATTAGACTCCTTAATAACATTCATTCATTTCATAGGCAGGGCCTGTTAAAAAGAGGACAACCGATGTAACTTTTGGGAAGAGCAGACACTGAGTTCGTGGGGTGCGGCACAGCTGGCACCAAAGCGTGGTTACCGTTTCGTGGGCCTTTGCCTCAAGCCACCCTCAAGGCTTTTAGATTTTTTCCATTTAAATTTTTAGCAGAGGCCAAGGAGGATTTTTTGCTTTAAAGCTAAAGCATTTGTCTTTATGGCTTTGAACACCCCCTTTCAGGAGATGAGGTATCTGTTCTAGTCAAATGGTAACAGTTTAGCAAAAGGTGTTTCAATGGACCACAAAACTCCGCAGGCAGGTGTGAACGGGTCTCCTCGGGGGAAGTTGCCAAACCGAATTGTAACAGTGCAAAACAAGATTTTGTCTTTTTTTTTTCTCTGCAGAAAGAGTTGTCAAGGCATCTAGGACATTGCTAGTAGTCGATCCACTGAGCAAACCCTCTTTCCACCAGAGTCCTGTTTATTGACACCACCTAAAGGGAGGGGGAAAAACCCAAAGAGCAGGTAAGTGAACAAGCCACAGCAACAAACATGGGTTCTGCAATAACAAAAGGCTTATGATTAAGGAGCTTTCAGTAGATACATCAATATACCCACCTCATCTCCCATCAAGCTCCACAGCTGTATCAGTGGCAGCCCTGTGACACTGTCATAATTTGTGACCTGGAAACACAGAAGAACATGAGTGTGCAGCAATTCCAGTCCCAATTCACTTACATGGACAGCTACAGCCACTACCAGAAGCACTCCAGAAGAGGTGAGCACTTCTGGACTGTGAGCAGGTGCTGCCTGCAAGTCTCTGGGACATTACCAATGTTCCAGTGCTGTCTCTGGCCAGCTGAAGCCAGATTCCACATGCCTGTGGTGCAAAACCAGTGAGGACTGGCAAAGCAGTGCAGATCTGCTGGACACCAGGCCCTCTTGTGCTCTGTAACCCATCCAGGTTCCCTTCCCCCTGCCTGCATTAGAAACAAGAGGGAATACTGATCCCTTCCCAGCCTCAGGACTTCCCAGGAGCCAGGTTGGCAGTCTGGCTTCAGGTTTTATGGAACACAGAGTGCAGGGCAGAGGACACCAGCAGTGCCACCAGCAACAAGATTTCTCCAGACATGTGCTGTACCTGTGCCACAAGGACAGCACCTCTGGTCATCTCACTGACAGCGGTGTCAGCTTCAGGGGAAAAGTGACCTTCATCTGTGGGCAAAGGAGAGCAGAGAAAACAAATGAGGTCTTTCACAGACTTTACTGGCCAGAAAGGACTACTGAGCTAATATTCTCTGTCCTCCTACAGACACTGGGCCTAAGAATCCTCACAGCCAGCTAATCCCATCCCTGCAGCTGCTGGTTCTGCAGGGAAGGGATGAAGAGCTTCCTACAGCCACCAGCCATAATTGTGTGAACACAAGTAGCTGATCATTCAGGAGGCTTTAAAGACAGCAAAGTACATTCCTGCAGCACCTTGGAGCCACCACTGGCGTTCTGATCCTCAATAAACTATGCTCAGGTCCCTCAGGGCTTTGCTGACCCTGCACAGACAGCACCCCTGGCACTGGGAACCCAAAGTGTCTGTACCACAGGTGCCCAGCACCTGAGCAGAGCCAAGGACAAAAAAAGCAAAGGAAAGAGTTTCTAGGCAGTGACTGACTTTCTCCCAGTGCTTGCAGGCTTAGTGTTTGAACACAGAACTTCACAAATTAGTCATTTCAGGAGGAAAATGTCAGGTATTTGTCTGCAGATTAAAAACTAAGTTTGCATTTACAGCAGCTCTATGACAGAAGAATTAGAGCAGTTACGGCTACTGCACCTACAACCTGCCAGTCCTGCCAATTTGCTGCTTAGGACAGTAATTCATTCTCTCCTCCAAGCAGGAAAAAGCCTGGACATTTATCATCTTTCCCCTGGATTCTGACAGGTTATGCCATGCTAGCACATTTAGACGAATACAATACAATTTTTCCAATCTTTCCTCTTGTCACATCAGAGGCTGCACTGGCAATAGGAGGTAGAAGGTTTAGACAGAATCATGGCTTGGACACATCTAGCATCCATGGAAACCTGCAGGAGAAGGGTCGACAGTACATCAAGAGTTCCATTACCTGGAAGTGGCACCACATTGTCAAGTAAAACTTCTGCTCCTTGGAAAGGTAGTGTTAAAAAATCAGACCTTAAAGAAAAGAGGATCAGAGTAAGAACAGGGCTGTAAATCACTCCTACATTCTTCAATGTGACATTGATTAATCAAATTGCTCTTACAGGAATTCAGTTTTAAATTAATGAGTCAAACAAAAAAAATAAAAATCAGACAATTCTCCCAGCAACCTAAGAACAGCAATAAATTGTCTGATTAACATGCCAAGCTGGATCAGGCTCTAAGCAAAACCCACCTCCATTAGGGAGGCTGTGCTGCCTGTCTCCCAGCTCTGGGGCACAATCAAATACTTAATGGGCTTGTGTAAGAAACCCCCGATCCAACACAGCTGTCCCAGACAGTGGGGCCAGAGCATTGAGAATCAGGAGCTTATTCCCGGCTCATCAATCAATTACACTTTGAGGCCTCCTGAAGGCATCCTTTTCCTCAGCTTCCACACTGAAGTGGCAGAAGTTGCCATTTCTTCCCCCCTCCTTTCAAAAAAGCCTTGCAGGAGCATGCTGTGCTCCCAAGAACCCACACTCATTGCTGAGCTGAACCCTTCCACCATTTCCCACTTCAGTTGTGGAAAATCCCTTAAGAATTCAAACTGTACAGATTCCTTTGATTAAGATTTGAGCCAGACATGGCCTCAGGCCATGGAGAGGACCTACAGACCTGATTTGCCTGAGTGTGTCAACCTTCACTTTATCATATCCTCCATAGTCCACGTATTTGAGCTCCACTTCATCGGTCTCCTCAAAGTAGCTGATGACTTGAGCCCGGAGCCATGCCCCATCCAGGCCTGGAGCTGCACAGATAATACCAACTGCAAAACACCAGAGAAGAAAGGCTCAGGATAAGTGGATTTCCAAAACTCAGCACTTTGTGAGCCGTGCTGCTCGGTTATCTGTGGAGATAGCATTTTTTAGGCTGCTTCCATCTTCCTCCAACATCCCCCTCAGCCCCAGCACACCAGGCCTGCAGCTGAGACACAGGACTGGTGGGTTTTACTCTAAGCTCTGTCTGTCACAACCAAGCTGCCCTGCCCAGGTACCCAATTCCCTTCCAGCCTTTGGGCAATAACAGCAAGGTCTGTCTCCACAAAGGAATACACAACCCCTTTCCATGTAATGCACCCTTCACTTCATGCCTGGTGCAGACACAGTGACAGACATGGACACAGTGACACTATGAAGGTGTGGGAGTAGCTCTACACTTTGTCAACAGAAATACCCCAGATGCCAGGTTGATTGGAAATAAGGTGAGACAGGCTTGATCTCACTCTGAATTTCAACATGCAGCTACATGGCTTGGGAGGTACTCCAGGGATGAGCAGGGTAAGGGAGAGCAAAGCCAACACCTGTACTCTGGCAGCAGCTTAAAAGATGAGATGACATGTGAGCTATCACATCCTCATCCCCTGGGAACTTCCCACACCTGACTCAGGGACAACAGCTTTGCACAGGAGCCCAGAACTTTCTCAACAGAACGATGTGTGAGCATCCATGACTTGCCTTCTACCGGAGTGGGCAGAGTTGGAATTTCAGGCTGAGAGTAGCAGGCGAACATCTGCTGGTCGAGGCTGCGCAGCACATGGAACGTGGGGTGTGTGTGCTGCTGCAGGAACATGTGCCCTGCATCCACCTGGTGTGCCACCACCACCTCCACAGTAACTCCATCGGGGAGGAACAGCTGCCACAGGGAGGAAGAACTGTCATGAGTGTTCCTGGCAGTGCAAGCTCCAGCCCTAGCACAGCCAGAGCCAGGACTCACCCAGGCGGACACGAGCAGGGAGTGAAGCGGCAGCGGCATCGGCGGAGGGAGGGTGTAGATGTTGGTGAGACAAAGCTCTTTGAACTTCTTGCCAATCAGGCTCAGGACTTTCTCTACTTGATGCGAGGTTCCTGGAAGACAAAAATCCCATGGGAAGTCTGTAGCATGGACATGTAGCATGCACCTCCAGTCCTGTCACTTGAAGAAATACAACTGCCAGGATCCTCCTGCACTACCTCAACAATAAGGTAAGTTTTAACAGGCTGCCCAGAGGAGTTTTGAAAAGCACTGGGCTCAGAAGCCACCAAATACATTTAAATTCCTTGCTTATCTAATTAACGCCCCCAAGATACACATTAGACCATGAATAGAGACATATTCTACTCACCTTCGATGTGACAGACTTGGGAGTCACGGAAATAAGGTAGTGTTGAGACATAAACTTTGGCACCAGACTCTTGCCTCAGGTAGCTCATAAACCTCCCTTGTTTGCCAATCAAGCGGCCAACTAATTCCTTCAGGAAAGGGAAAAGAAAGCAACAGTCAGGAAGAGAAATGCAGACCAAACATCCCTGTTCTCTCTGGTTTATATCACCCACATTCTCAGTTCCTCTATCACAGACAGGATAAATACAAGGCAGTGCTGGACCAGTGCAGAGCTCAGCTGATCTGGGATGAGTCCAGACCAAGAAGCTCATTTTGATAATCCCCTGTTCTTAATACCTGTGTACCCCCAAAGCCTCCTGGGTGCTTTCAAAGCATTGAACTCCTAGACTGGATGGAAGATAATGGGGAACAAGTTCAACAAACATCATTCCCCTGAGTGTAGCCTGGAGTGATGCTTGTTCACAGTTGTGCACTGGCTCTTGACTCCTGTGAGTCCTAACAGAAGCAGAACACTTCAGTCATCCTGGATTTGCTGCTGATCTCCCTGGGATGGCACAGAGCCAGCACCAGGCCAGGAGGAGGCTGTGTAGGGCAGGGCAGGATGGTGAGCAGGCCAGCAAGTGGTTACCTTTGGGACCTTGATTTCCCAGATAACGAAGTCTGGCTTGCTAGATCCTCCTTCCAGCTTTGCATTCTGGCGAGCCACTGTCTTCCTCATGGCACTGCCACTGTCCACAAAATCCACACTATTTACATCTGAACCTACAAGACAGGCACAAGCATTCAGACAGCCTGCAAGACCCACACTTACACTCCCACCCCAAAGGGAAGGGCTGCAGAGTGACCCCAGTGCCAGGCGTGCCCACTATGAGGTGTGGTAGGGGGCTGCCTTTTGCCCAAACTTGCTGTAGATTTGAAGAAACAAGGTGCAAGAGCTGAGGTGTATTGTGCTCCCAAGCCATCAGCTGATACCACAAACATTTCTATTTGGGAAAGGGACAAAGTCCAACAGCCTCCTCCTGACCAGATCTCAGCTAGAGCGTCGTATGAGCTTGGTCCTTCCTCCCCATTAACAAACAGAAGCATGAAGATCCTCACTTGCCTGCAAGTATTCAGACCATCCAGTGTGAGACAAAAGAAAAAAATGAACCCAACAGCTGCTTCACATTTGCCACATCTTAATGGGCAACACAGCACTGAGGCTGAGAAAGGCCAAGGGTGCAGCTGCTGGCATCAGCTTTGTAGGCAAAGGGAAGATTTAAGATTCACATCCTGGACGTGAAGGTCAGCTGGGTGACCTGTTGTCCAACACTGCCACCTTATCAGCTTTACCCACTGCATTCCCCTTTCCCCCCCCTCCCCCCACCCCGTCTCAGTGCCACCAGGCTCCACAGCTCACTCCTGGATCTTCCTGTCACACCAGAATTCACAACAAGGCAGGATCACTCTCCTCCTGGGGTTACTCTCACTGGTGGAAACGTTCTATGGGTTCAATCCTTCATTGCTGGCAAACTCAACCCCCATGTCTTGCAATAAGCAGTGTTCCAACTGCTCTGTAGCAATTACAAGAGACATCCCCTGTCATTAAGGGCTGTTGGCACCACGGGGTCCTACAAAGGATTTTAACATCCATCCCCAAGGTCACACAGGCTAATGTTTGCTCAGACAGCTTTGCATGTACTGTGCCAGGCACACACCATCCAGCATCTACAAGGGAAAAGCAACACAGACAGATGGGGGAACTCCATGAATATTGCTCCCTGTTGGGATTTCTTGGCATGCACCTGCCCCTCTGAACAAAAAGACTTCAGGGTAATTGCTCTGCAACTAGCTGATTTTATCACAATTCATCAGAGCTCTGGCTCCTCCAGCACCTCAGAACCTGCCTCACCTTCCTGCCAGCAGCAGCCCATAAACAGGGGTAAACATTCAGGGCTTCCTAGAGGTCACCAGAAACCACTGGAATGAGGTCTCACACCTGCAAGGTGCTCCCCAGCAATGCTTTTTCACTACGTTTTTTGCAGGAGGATTTTCCAGTCCCTTACCTTCCGAGTGATCTCCATCCGTCCCTGGCGCACTGCTACACTCCTGACTCAGGTCTGGCCCATCCTCTTTCAGGATCCCATTGCTGTAGGGCACTGTGCTGCCCTCAGGCAGCCCTGGAGCAGAGGGTGTCTCCCTTGGTACCAAGCTCTGCTCAGCAGATGTGTCTGGGGCTGAGGATGTGCTCAGCGAGTCCGAGAGCTGGTCTGATGTGACAGACAGCACTGTGCTCTGCAGGGGCTCCTCTACGCTCGGCCCACTTCCGCATCTGTGTGTGCCGTACCCAGAGTCCTCCGAGGCCAAAGATGACTTTTCCAGAGAGTTCTCCACCTGAGTCCGATCAACTCCTTGGGCCTCCCCGCACACTTGGCTCTTCACCCGACAGTCCTCTGTGTTCCCCTGAATAGGGCTGGCCCAACAGCCATGTGATGAGCAATCTGTCACACCCTGACCCTGCTCCTCTGCACTGCTCCCCGCAGCCATGCTCGCATGGGCTGCCATGGCTCCCTCCACAAGCCCCTGACCAGAGGCAGCAACACTCTCCATCCCCAAAGGAGCCTCAGCTCGGCTGGCAGTGGCCTGGCAGAGCCAAGGGGATGCATCGTCTGCAGAACCCGACAGCACTTCCTCAGTTGCTCCCAAAATGACCTTGGAAATTATCTGTATTGCTACTTGCTCAATTATCTCAACTTCCTTGTCCAAAATCACATCTCCAATTGTCTCTCTTTCCAACTCATTTCCTTTTGGCTGTGTGTCCTTCTGACACACTGGTATAGTACCAGTGATTGACTCAGACATCTCTTCTTCCCTGGACTGCTTTGGACAGGCAGACTCCAAACTCCCTGGTAACACATTCATTGCAGAATCCTTGTGACCTGATACAACTTCAGCTTCATTGAGAAAGGTTTGTGGGGCACTGGCTTCTTTCTCCAATCCCAAGCAACAGGCTGTCACAGAGCCAGCATCTGACTGCACAATTCCTGGCATCTGTGTTTCCTTAGGGGCCTTAAACGAAGCCTCATCCAACTGCTCTGTGTTGCTGATGTCCTTCCTGACTCCCAAAGACTCCGGTGTCAGGAGTGGCTGCTGGCATTGGTTTGTCCCTGAGCCCTGCCCCAGTGTGTGGCTCAGCACCGTGTGCCGGTCACATTCTGTGTTCTCGGCGAGCAGAGGGAGCGAGGCAGGAGCAGGGACACTACTTCCCCCTTGAGATCCTATCAATTCCAGCTTTCCACTGTCATCCTCATGGGTGCTGGGCCCAGCTGTCATTGCAGACAGGTCTGGGCAGTCCCGTGAGAGATCTGGCCTCTCAGGAGCTGAGTGCAGGAGAGAGGGCATCGTCGGCCCCGCGGGCAGCAGGGAGGTCGGGGCTGGCTTCTCCAGGCACTCCTCTTCCGACAGAGGAGGCAGTCTTCGAGGAACACATGGTTCTGGTTTGGTACGTGAATCACTCTCTGATACTTCTTCCTGCTTCTCCCTTTCAATGGCTATTGCTTGTTTGTCATGATAGCCTGAGTGCTTTTTTCTCCAGGAATAGATCCACCAGCAGCCAAGGAGTGCCAGCACTCCAGGAATGGCATATGGGACGAAACTGCGGAAGCATAAAGCCATCTTATAGAGCTTCAGCAGTTACACCTAGGAGAAACAGAAATCATGTTAAAATAGTCACAGGGAAGGTGACAGGAAGGCTAAGGCCCTCTCTAAGTGCCTTAAGGTATTGCTATTAGCATGGTCAGGCTTGTTTTCCAGCTGCTCTAGAAATGCACATCTCTGCTCTGCCAGCATGCCACAGAACAAGATCCTTACCCAAGACTAGGGATATCTGGACATATCTCATCACTACACTCAATGATTTCAACCTTCCTCACCTCTGCACTTAGTTTCCCCTAGCTTCCTCTGCCTCCCACCTCTGCAGGTCAGTCCTGCCCCCAAGACAGCCTCCAGCACAGCAGGTTCCTCCAGCACCAGGTTGGGCTCACAGCACTCCATGGCACAGGCCTGGCACACAGGCCTGGAACCCAGCTCTCCCCTTGAAAGGCAGCACCCCATTCCTGAGGGCTCTGGAGTCTGACAACACACACTTCTGCAAAGCCTTAGGAATGCAGCTCCAAAGTTTATTCTACATCCAAATCCACTACACTGACAGCTGCCACTCCCCTGACTCAAAAGCTGACAGCTCTCCCTTTTCTTCTGCAAGGCCTGTGACACCCAGTTGTGCTCCATCACTGGCAAGCCTCAGCTGGGTCACACGAGGCAGGGTTACCATGCCTTTCCTTTTCCTTTAGGAATGTCTGCAACTGGAATGCAAAGCTAAACTGTTACCACATTCCAAACAGCCTTGCTGCAAAGCACTTACAGTTTATATTTTCACTGCACAGGAATTAAAGCAAACACCATGTGTCTGAGGGTGCTTACACAGACAGACTTTAATCCAAACAGCCCTCAAGACTCTTGCCAGCAAGCAACAAAAATAAAGATTGTTTTCAGGAGATAGCTAAGTCTTAGAAATGAGAGCCACCCACAGGAAAAGAGCATTATCAGGTTCCTCTTTAGAAGCATAATATTTCTGTGACAAGAGAGGACAGCCAAGGCAGTTGGCCCCATGCTCAGTGTGGCTCAACAAAAAAACCCCTTCTGTTATCAAGGCTAACCAATCATAGCTCCCAGTGCAACACTCCTTCAGGCCACAATCTCCACCAGGAGCTGATGACATTCTAGCTGATGGACAAAACTATGCCTCCCTTGGGCTCAAATCCAGTGTCAGAGTCTCAGATAATTTCATATTCACCCCAGATTTCTCACCTCCTCCAGCCACACTGTCTGTTCCACGGGAGCATCCACACAACTTCACCCACACTAGCTCAGACCCTGCCTTGCTTCGTGCAGGGCCCAGACACTGAGGCACACAAATGAATGGCAAAGGCAGGGACTAGAAAATTGCTTGTTCAATCCCAAATGAAAGGTCAGCTGCAGACATGATTTAAGTTCAGTAATATTCCCAGTCCATCACAAATAAGGAATTTATGCTGTTGCACACAGTGACTTGTGCGTTCATCAGACATTTATATCTGATTAAGTAACTAAGAAGTAACTAAATCCCAGTTGCTCCCAGCTGTCTGTATGCAGTCAGGGAGCAGGGCTCACTGCTGAGGGTGAATCCTCTGTTAATGGCAACATCTGGGACCTTGGAATTAAAAAAACCAACAAACCTATGCAATACTGCGGCTGTTCTGCGCTTGGAGGCTGCCAAACAGAAAGGGTGAAGTCTGTCCCAAGACAAAAGGTCCTCCTTTATGCTGCCCAGCACAATGGCACATTGTGAGCTGTGAATGCTCATCTGCTGCGTGCCCAAGTTCTTGTAATTAATGCAGAACTGCCCTACAAGCTGTCTCTCAGCCATACTACAAACCCAAATTAAAGTAGCTCGCATAAGTCCATTCCCAGCAAGCATTCCCAATTAAACAGACAGCCCTATTATTATCCGATTCCCACCTAAGTTGCACCAATTGTCCCAAACATAGTCCCACACAGCCCTGCAGCACAGGGAGATGGTCGCAGGATGCCCCAGAGGGACAAAACTGTCCTCAAGTCTGGCAGACAAAACAGTTCTGTGAGTCATTCTGAACATTATCATCATTTAGGACAAATATCTTCACTCCTCTGTGATACCTGGATGAGTGGGGACCACTGGATTAGCTGACGGCTCCCTGCAACAGTCATATAATTTCATGGTTTTGATTTATTATTTTAGCCAGAGCACCATCACCACCAGGATCATGTTAAATGGGAACTGCACATCCATCAGTTAGAGCACTGAAAGGCAGTGGCTCTGCACGAGATGCCAGCAGACACCCCAGAGTGCTGGGTTGGCTGGGGAACAGCTCAACACCAACAAACATCTAATTTCTCAGACCTGCCAGGATGGCTCTGGCAGCCACGTGTGATGCCTGGGGTCAGTGGATCAAACCTCCCTACCCCAAAGGCTGTGACACTGCTCCTCCTCCACCTCCCCTCCTGGAGAGCTCCCAAAGCCACTTCCCAACCTGTCCCAGAGCAACTGAGCCTTCTCGCTACTGCCGATCTGACAGCCAGCTCAGGACTGCAGTGGCAGTGTGTAATCTTAACACGCTGGGGGAAGAAAGCCTGGGATTTTCCTGCCAGCAGCAGGACAGAAAATGGCAACTTGTCAAATCACATGCCCTCAAGCACTGCCAAGCGGGAGGGAGCCTGGCCCAGCAGGCCCCATACTCTCCAGGCAGGAGGAGCCAGCTGGGAAATGCAGCAGCTCCAGAGGCTTTGGACAGGAGAGGAACAGCCTGCATAAGCCAGAAGCCTCAGAAAACGCTGGATCTCCAGCACCATTCCCAAAAGGCAGGGCCCCCACAGTCCTGCACCAAAAATAGTGCAGAGCTCACACACTGTATGCGCTCACCCCAGCTCCAGCCACTTCCCTCAGGCACGCCTGGAATCCAGCCTAAATGTCACACCTGGTATGGGACTGGAGACCTGCTGCTAGGGCATGAGACTTCTCCAACCCACTAAATAATCCCCACAGCATGTCAGGGTGGGATCAAGGCACCAAGGGGAGAGTAGGGGTCAGTCAGATCTCCAACTCCGTGTCTTGATTTATGGAAAACTGCTGGTGAAGAGCAAGGAGATGAAGACGAGAAAAAATGCACACATTACCTACCTGAGAAAAAAGCCACGGGAAGCCAATTTACTCTACTCATTTACATTAGGGTCCCAGAGCAGTTCTAAGCCACCTCGTTTCCAGCCGGGACACAGAGCCCTCAGCACTCACAGCCTTATAAGGTCAGAAATGTTCACAGCACGAGGTTCCCGGGGACGCCAGATAATTCATTCTCCAGGTCCCAGACGAGTTCAGCAAGCACTTGCTCAGAATCTCAGGGTTTTCTACAGACAAGTAGGTCTGTTCTGAAGGCGAGCTGCTTCGCGTCTCCACCAGGAGAGAGGCCAGGATGACTCCCAAGCGACTGAGCCCCCATGTTCTGCAGGGATGTACCCTCAGCTGGTCCTGGCTCCTCCACTTCCCTCTGCCCCTGCACTTGAGAGGTTTCCAAACCCTGAAAGCTGTGGAAATCAAGGCTGGGATTAAAGCCCGTCCTAAAGGATCACAGAGCAAATTGGAAATGCAGCTTCAACAGGAAGGCCAGGATGCCTCCTGACAAACCCTGTAGTTAGTGAAGCAGCACTTGGGAAATATATACTATCTGGGTGAAAGAGAACTGGACAGGCTGGCACGGTTCAAACTAAATGGGACCACGTGGGCTCTTAAATTTTTCCATGCTAAAAATAACTGGCAGCACATGCTCTGCCTTATAGAAGGCATAAGAACAGCAGTTAACAAAAACCTAAGGAATTGGAGGCCCTACTGCTAAGATTAAAGTAAGAAAAATTCTTGCACTGAAACAGACATAAGGACTTACATAACCCACCCTTGGCATGAGGCATATTTTCATCGAAAGCTGAAGTGGCACGTGGCACTGCATTATCTAACTGCAGCTTCTTTGTGCTTCATACAAGATGAAGGAGGCAGAACATCCACAACGGAGCAACCTGCCAGGTCCTGCTGCAGCAGTGCTCCCAGCTGTTCCAGCTGCAGAGCACAGGGGGTTTTCTCCCACACAGGTCAACAGCAGCCCTGCCCTGGGCCTGAGCCTACAGGAGGGAGCTGTGCAGTCACAGCAGCCTGCCAGCCTTTGCTTCACATGCTCTGGAACACCAGGGTGTCACTTGGCCACCGGATTCCACAGACTCCTCAGTCCTCTCCCCGGCCAGCCCGGAGTACCCCCATCAAACCCAAACCCACCCAGAGCCAGAGGCTCAGACAACATGACTCAGGAGCTACAAACACCCAGAGACAGGTAGGAGCCGGGCCAGCAAGATCTCAAACTGGGCGGCACTTATTTTAAAAGAAGCCAACAGGGAAGTCTCTCTATACTCAACTAATTAAAGGCAAGTACTCTGTAGCAATTTCTGCTTCAAACAGTAGCACTGAAAGACTAGAACAGCAAGAGATACCCCTTAAGCAAAACCAGCTTTTCACAGTCCAGTGAACATGCTATGAGACCAAGAAACAGACTCCTCTCTGAATGAAAACCACCAGTGAAGCCACTCCACAACCTTAGAATATTCAAGAACCAGCAGTCTCCTATTTGCAAAAGGATAAATTGTGACTTAAAGGCTGAGAAAGCTGGTTGACATAGAATTAAACTAGCGCTTTGGCACAAGAAACACCACTAACACCAGGCTTTCTTTTATCTCTGAGACAAAAACTGCTCTCTGTGTAATCAGTATCAGTGCTATTCCTACAAGAGCTCAGTCCCCCCTCGCAGATGGAGTTGCCACACTGATTGTTGGTTCTGTGTGTTTTCTCCCACTCAGCAGCCCAAGCCTGGCCCAGCACAGCTCCTGCAGCAGCCTTTAGACCAATGCAGGACTCAGAACAGTTCCTATTTATTTCCACACTCAGAGCTTTACAATAAAACCATCAGCTTGGCCAACCTGTAGGTGTTTTATAATAGACATTTTGGAATTTATCAAGAAGCTCACAAGGACACAACTATCGACCCCCCAGCAACCCTCAGCTCTCATGGACTCAGGCTGGGCCTTGACTGCTCCTGCTCTGCAGTAATGAACAGTTTGTAATTAACATTAACCCTATCAGGTTATCAAGCTCCCTACTGCTCTTGATATCTTATTACCTCCCTGCTCCAGTTGTTTCATTATTTATAGTCTCCTTACCCAAGTTAGTGTCTCACTGTGAATCCTCTACTGCAGAGGGAGGCAAGAGAGCTTCTTCTCCACTTTCCCAGAAAAGTCTTTCAGATACTTCAGCAAACTTCAAAATCTGATTCTGCACGACTTTACCTGTACCCCCACAGTACAGTCAAAGCAGCTGTTATTACCTCTATAACCTATCAACACGTTACAAAGGTCTGGATTTGGAAAAAGTTTTATCATCTTTCATTCTGTCTGCATTTTCACTGAGGCTGGAAAAGAGAACAAATTAATTTCCAGAATTTCAGAATAAACACATCCAATAATCAGCCTTTTGTGTTTGCTTCTACATGAGGGCAGCCAATGCAGCCCTTGCTATGGGTAACACAGTGTAGTGGCCACTACACATACAGCTTATAAATCAAAATTTAAAAGCAGCCACCTGACTCAGATGCTTGGCATCTCTATCAACTTCCACAAAACAGAGACTAAACTAACCAAAGGCTTCCAATATACTCTGCACAGGAGACAAAAAACAAGCTTGAATTTTCACAGAGTCAGAGCAGGGAGGTTTACAGCAAACACACTGATAGGGCTGCAAGAGCCAGGAGCTGCAAAGACCAAACAGGTCCCCAGGTATCTCCGGAGCAGCAGCAGCTACACTCACGGGATGTTTGCTGGGCACAGCCACGAGACCTTGAAAAAAAGCTTCCCAAAACAAGAGCCGGACTAGCAAAAGCAAAAACCACTGGAGTCTGGTTGGAATTCTTGTGGCCAAAGCTTGGCTTGGGGAGAAATTGCAGAAGCACTCAGAGAGGGAGGACAGCAAACACCAGTGAGGAGGGTGCCCTGTATTCACCTGCGCTAGGAGGGAACAGCAAAGGCTTCACCGAGAGCCACTCGTGGTGAATGAGCAGGAAGCCACTTGTGTGCATGAACAAGGGCTATGAGGAGTGGCACAGCACACTCCAACCTGACCAGGGAGATCACATCACTGTGATGCACCACAGCAAACCCCGAGGCCTGCCCAAAGCACTCGAGGGACAGCTCTCAGACACAGTAGAACACAGGCTCCTCTCCTTAGCTTTTCTTAAAAGGCAAAGCCAGGACACAGATCAAGTGACCTTCCTACAGCCACGTGGAGCTGCAGGAAACACAAGGAATGGAACAGGTATTCCATCTGGAGAGATAGGAGCCCACCCTCAACTTGAAATACTTAAGGGAAGGGATACGCTAATTCTTCCTGCACCCCTGAACACCAAGGAATTCCTCCTAACCCTGCATTTGAACAAGAAACCAAATACATGTTCATAACAAAAGAGGCTCCTCTGTAAGGAACAGGAAAGCACAGGGTCAGAGCCCAGAGATTTATGGGGATATACATTGCAATCCTTGTCCCAAACAAAGTTACCAATTCTCAGGTCCATTCCCAAGCAAAGCTAATATCTCTGATACCAGAGGCACATGAAAATCATGAACTTTTGCCAGGAACTGCTGCTATTTATACCCAGAGTCAAAAACCAGCCACAGCACATGGCAAGTTTCTCATCCTCAGTGCCAGGTGGCAGCAGAGGTCAAAGGCAACCCCGACTAGGACAGGCCTGCAGCAGTGATTTGTTTGCTTAAGAATGATTTTAAACGATCTTTATGAAATATTCATCTCTGCTAGCAGTAATATACAGGGCCCAAAAATCCAGTCACCTTCAAGCCAACAAAATCCATGCAGCGGACAATAAAAAAAATGTACAGTGAACCAGCTGAAGATAGAATACTTGAAAAAGCAGTTCGGGACATGCAGTATCTCCCCTATAAGCAATCCCCATGAGAAGCAAATACAACAGCTTCGATTTCCAGGAAATATTAAACACCTGCTGAATAAAACAGCTTTTTCTGAATATCTGAGCATGGCTTCCTATAGTTAATCATCACTTCATGAAGTCTAACTAGCCATTTGCATTAAGAGCTCCACAGAAGCACTGCAGTTAGAAATCAGGATTTTAAAAAGGCTAATAATTGGATCTGAAACATGAAACAATTATAAGTAATTAATGCTGAAATTAATGCTTTTTATTAGCTCTAGATGTTGCTAGGGGCAACTGGGATACCAGCCCTGATCCTATTACAGGCTCCCTGGACGCTAGAAATACCTCAAATCATTTTTTCACATCAGTTAAGTGCACATGAACGATGAGAGGCACAGATAAGTGGGCTATGTTGCTTTAAAAGCACTATGCTCTTCAGATAACTGTTCCTGCAGAAGAGCACTTGCCCTCCAATCCCCCTGCAGCCAGCCTGCAATGTTTTCAAAGTGAAGAGAGAGTTTCAGCCATCACAAATCAGACTGCTGCTGGCTCTGAGAGCTTTGGCTGCACTCCTGCAGCAAACTCCTGTCAGTTAACTCCATAGGGAACCTGCACCTCTGGGAACAGACACACCGTGGTGGATCAGAGCTGCAGGTCCTGTCACCTCACACCCTGGGCAGTGAGGGAATTCCTGCTCCCTCAGTTCAGGCATTGTGGAGTGTCTCAGCTAAAGCCAAGGCTTTCTAGCAGTTCATAATTTTCAGTACTAGTATCTCAAAGCATCTCCAGCATTCTTTAAGAAGGAAACTGGTTCCTAGGATGGGTTTCTAAACCAAGGGTGAATAAGGAGAGCACTCCCAAGTATGAAACAGCTAGTAGCACACCTGAGTTCCTGCAGTGCCATCCACACAGACCCTGCAGCCCCAACGTATCATTAGTTTCATATCTGAGAGCAAACAGCCTGATATAGAAGACACTGCTACAATTGTGGTGAGAGACTGACCTGCATAACCCCCATGAGAGCTTTTAAAAGTCCTTCAAGAGCTCAATGAGCTCTTCTTAAGCAGAAGCTAAGGGACTGTCAGGTGAGCAAGACCAGGACAAGAATCAATGCATGAATGGATTCCTACTTCAAGCACTGCTCAAGCTCTACAGGTATCTCCCTGGGAGAGGGAGTTGTCATTTCTTGAGAGTTGTCATTTCCTCCAGCGCATTTGCACTGTGGAGCAGGAGCAACACCAGGGAACTGAGAATGAGATACACACAGTGAGGCTGTGCTGCCTTTTTCCAGAATCACAGATGCTTGGGCATCACTAGATGACAGGTACAGCAGGTCCCTGCACACCTTCACCCCTTACACAAGCAGCTCATTAAAGGATGAGGAGGTTAAATGACCTGAACTGGGCGACACAGTGATCCCAGCAGAGGAGCAAGTTCTGTTCAGCTGCTCTGCCAGCTCTGGCCCAAGCGCTCCCGAGGAGAGGTCCCGGGGAGCCGCGCTTCACTCCCACACTCCACGTGCTGCTGCCCGCCGTGCTCAGGAGATCATTCACAGCCACAAAGCAGCGGCAGACAGCGGAGTTACACCAACGCTGCACCTTCCCCAGCAACCAGCACTTCCTTCCACCTGAGACAAAGTCCACGGGCTGATATTGCTCGGCAGGTGCAGCACAACCCTAGCAACACAGGAAGGCTCGATTTCGGCCATCCCACAGCCCCTGACTTTTCCCAACATATGGGCTGTAGATAAATGCAGCTTTTGGTGCCGTTTCCTGCTATTATGGATAACACCCATGAAGAGGATGCCCTTGCTGAGATGTCTGCCCATTCTGTGGTCATTTCCACATGGACTGCAGTAAAGAACTCGGCCAGGCATTTATCAAGTTGCACATTTCTGGAACAGAAGTAACTTAGATTCCCCTTGCTTCAATCCACGGGAAGAAGAAAAGAGTGATCAAACAACAAGGATTCTCCCAGCAAAGCAAAGCCACAACATCACTTCCTCAGTAGCAATATAATTTAATTCCTTTGCTCCCTCCTGTATTCCATGCTGGCTTACAAACAAAAGGAGTCACTACAGCACATTAAAATTTTTACTAATAACAGTTTTTACGGCCATTACCATAACACAGGCAAGGCTCGCCAGACCAGACACGGAGCAGACAGCACAAGGTGCCTTCATCTTCACTGCGGGTCTGCACCGCCCATGCCACCTCCCGCCCTCACATCAGGCAACCACGGCCGCGGCGTTCCCTCAAAACTGGCGGACCGGCCCGGCCGGGAAGCCGCGAGCAGAACACTCAGCTGCACCGCAGGGCCGGCGGGGCCCCTCACCGCCACGCATCCCGACCCACACAGCCCCAGCCCGCGGGGCCCCGCGCCCACCGCGGCACGGCCGGCCCCGGCCCACGGCCCCGGGTCACAGCGGGGCCGCAGCGCTGACCTTGGGCCG